>CM067502.1:7813783-8078561 GCA_034509495.1 Acestrorhynchus altus | reverse complement strand
GCGGACGTACACGCTGGGTTGTATTTATTAACAGGGTAGAAATAAACACGACGAGAAAACAACGAAGTCATATAAGCACAGAACCACGTATAACCGCAACAGTACAACAAAGACCGACCAGGACTAACAAAAGACAAGGGACTTATATACACAGTCACATTGGACAAGGCTGGGACATGATGATGATGGGGCAGGGTTACGAATGGAACACAGCTGGGAATGGGAGGAGACATGACATGTGCTCAAAAGCACATGGAACAGTAAACAAAACAAAGACAGACCACACGGACGAGACAGATACATGACACTGTTGGAAAATAAACATTCAGCATCATGCTGCCACCACCACCATGCTTCACTGTATGAATAGTATAGACAAAGAGATGAACATTGTCTGGTTTCTTCCAGATGTGATGCTTGGCATTCCTTTTACTGGGGAGTTGCTTCCGTCTGGCCACTCTCCCATACATGTCTGATTGGTGGAGCATTGCAGAAATGGTTGTCCTTCTGTAAGGAGGAGATCTGTTGGATCTCTGCCAGAGTGATCATTGGGTTCTTGGTCACCTCCTTCTACCATGATCACTCAGTTTGGCCAGACGGCCAGCTCTATGAAGAGTCCTTGTGGTTCCAAAATTCTTCATTGGGACCTTCAATGCAGCAGAATTTGTTCTGTACCCTTCATGGCTTAGTTTGGGCTCTGACATGTGTTGGGCTCTGTTTGGGCTCTGACATGTGTTGTGTGTGACATGTATATATATATATATATATATATATATATATATATATATATATATATATATATATATATATATATATATATATATATATATATTTATTTATATATATATATATTTATATTACACTTGATCCATTTAAGTTTAGGCTTCCTTCTTTAGCTGTTCATTTTATACAATCTATAGTTTGCTTTCTCACTTTATTGAAATAAAAAATTCTGATTGATGTGACAAATAACATGCCAGTAATATAATGATTTATGTACTTCCTTTCACTCCTCACTCAGGTCATTGAGAGAAACCTCTTTGCTAGCTCAGAGACCTGGTTCTCATTGACCTGAACATGCCTGTGTTTTTCAGGTATCTCCTCAGAGAGAGGCTCTGCAGACTCTGGACAGAGGATTGTTCCTTTCCCAGTTTTGGGGAGCTTACAGAAGATTGAGCTCCAAGCCTCCGAAAGGTATGTTTTCAACATTAAGTGTTTTTTGGCATGTTGCTGTTTAGGTTGTTTTGTCATTGTTTTCTCATATCAGGATTTGAAAAGTACTTTCCGAATAGCAAAAATGGAAGCCCAAAGAGCAGCGAGCACAAACCACCCAATGCAGAGCATCAAGGTGACACTTCTACCCTTTTAAATTCTATACTTATGAATCCACTGGCCTTGGACTACTGCTGCATGGATCATTACCAGAGGCAGTGTATATAAGGCAGTATATACATGTATTTACATTTTGTCTTTTAATCCAGAGGCAAAGTCAACCAATGCCCAGAAGGCCTCTGGGAAATCTGATGGAGGTGCTGGAGGAAGTGGTGGGGGTGGAGGTAAAAGGGGAGGAAGGAAAGATGACTCCTCGTGGTACAGTCGTCTCCAAAAGGTTTGGATCCTGTTGATTTATTGCTGTGGCTGTGATTGCAAGTCACATATTGCGGTGGATAACTCCTCTGTCCTCCACATGACAAATAGGGGTCTGTTCCTCTCCTGGGCAAAAGGGAATCCCTGAGTAAGGCTTCTAACACTAAATTCACCAATTTCATGCAATTCATACTCTCATGAGTAATGGATGGCACAATAGATAATTTTTCAAAGAGAGATTACCTTTTGAGGTTTGGCCATAGTGTGTGTGTGTGTGTGTGTGTGTGTGTGTGTGTGTGTGTGTGTGTGTGTGTGTGGCACCTAAAACTCTGTCCTCCAGGCGTGTCGTATGATGGCTGATTCTGCCCTCTGACCCCAGCTTTCTAAGATGGAATATATGAAGAGAAGGTTTTTGTTGTGCTGTATAATAGAGTTTCAATGACTAATTGACTTAGTCAACAAAAGTCGATGACCATATTAATTAGGAACTAATTTGGAATTGATTAGTTGATGACTTCATTAGGTGTGTTTTCTGTGCTAACTAGGAACAGTTTAAGATGCACGCAAACCACCGATTAATGTGGTGTGGAACTGAGGAGACCAGTTGATGTGTTTGAGATGTGAATGGGAGTTTTAATAACACTCAACATGGCGGCTTTTTATTGATTAAACTCTGTTCAACATAAAGAACCAATCAGCTTGCTGGTTACACCACTAGTTGAGTTGGGTTGATAATATTGTGGCTTCAGCCAGAACATGTCAAAATAAAAGTCAGTAATACAAATGTAGCAGTAACACAAAATACTTCAAAGCTAAAATTAGAGTCTCACATATGGCTTTTTTATTGGTGTGAAAAATTGCTTTCTTTTATTGCTGTTACATTTTTATTTTATTGCACTTGGACAGGTAAAAGATACTGGAGTTTTAATCTTTAATTTTATATTCTCAGATTTATTCATTAAACATTCATGAAACATCTGGCCAAATTTAGCTAATTTAGCAACTTATGTGTTGATTGTTAATTCAGTTATTCATAATTAATTGTTTATTTAATGGTCAATGGATTATTTGACTCAATATTGTCAATTGCTGCAGCCCTACTGAGATACATTTTACATTCAATATGATTAAGTAGAATTCACTTACAATCCTCTCATTTGTTCTTTCATTTACATAGAAAAAGGTTTTAACTGAATCACTGAAAATCTGACTGAAAAAACTCTTTTTGTGTTATTTTTTGGAAGGGTGAGATCCCCTGGGATGACAGGGAGTTCCGGATGTTCTTCCTGGGTGGAGCCGCCCTCTGGACAGTGTTCACATACTACTTCCTCGTACGGGACGGAGGCAGAGAAGTCACCTGGAAGGACTTTGTCAATGGCTGCCTGGCTAAAGGAGTTGTGAGTTTCTGTTTGTAGAGTTTGTGCTTGGTTGAGGTGTTTTGATCGCAGTCAGTGGATTAAGTGGAGCTTATGGTTTGTGATTCTGCAGGTTGACAGGTTGGAGGTTGTGAACAAGCGCTATGTAAAAGTAATTTACGCTCCAGGGAAAGCACCAGTCAGTGGGGTGAGTTGAAGTTCTTTGAAGTGGATTGTGACATTGAGTTACGTTAAAATAGGACAATCATGGAATGTGTTGGTAATCAGTGATTCATTGAAAACATTCCGATTCAGGCTTTACTTGCCAAACAAACAATAAAAATTCCACTTTTACTCTTGTTGCACACTACAGGATAATCAGGCTGAATTCGAGGCTAATTTTCTCCTTCTACAATTGCAAAATGTCTTTCAGGGTGATCATGAATTTCCAGGATTATCCTGTAATGTGGGGAATCTATCCAATCTTTACTACTCCAATCTTCTCTCAGTGCAATTGGGGCCTTAGCAGTTTTAAAAACCCTACAACAGAACCATGTGGCACAAAATGTGCCAAATGAAATGGTTACCAAACAGTTCATAAAGGTTTCTATAAATTGAACAAATACAGGAATAACAAACCTAGTGTTGAACATGTTAAACAGCAGTGTATTTATATTTTAACAGGAGTACGTGTGGTTCAACATTGGCAGTGTGGACACCTTTGAGCGTAATCTAGAGACTGCTCAGCTGGAGTTGGGTATTGAAGGAGAGAACAGGGTGCCAGTGGTCTACTCTACTGAGAGTGACGGGTAAGACCAAATGCCCACCTCCACACCTTTTGAATTGAAGCATTATTTCTGCTGCAACAAACTGAAATGGAATACGAACTTTCCCCAGGTCTTTTCTTCTGAGCATGCTGCCCACCGTGCTGATTATCAGCTTCCTGCTCTTTATGCTGCGGAGGGGGCCTGCAGGTGGGGGGCGGACCGGCAGGGGCATGGGTGGCCTGTTCAGTGTCAGCGAGACCACTGCCAAAGTGCTGAGGGATGAGATTGATGTTAAATTCAAGGATGTCGCTGGCTGTGAGGAGGCCAAGCTGGAGATCATGGAGTTTGTGAATTTTCTCAAGAACCCAAAGCAGTATCAGGATCTGGGTGCCAAGATCCCCAAGGTAATGAACTGAGCGAAGGGTTCAGGTCAGACTACGCCCTTTCACCCTTTCAAAGTAATGTGCAGTCAGTGCCTTTGCCCTGGTCAGATGAACCAAGTGGTGCCTCCAAACACGTGCACACACTGGTTGAACGAAATGAACGGTGGGGTTGGCACTATAGTCAAATTAAATCCTGTCAGCCTGTGATGGTAAATGACTGGTTATGGATGAATTATTGCATATGTGATTATTCTGTTCTGCCTCTAGCCTCACAATAATTTGATTTACATTATTATTGGTTATCATGGGATTCACTGCTGTTACGCATGTACTATTACTGTATGCTTGTGCATAATTATACTAATTAAATATTTGTTATAACCTCTGACTCTCTGGGGCTTAGGGTGCCATTCTGACTGGACCCCCTGGTACGGGGAAGACTCTGCTAGCGAAGGCCACAGCAGGTGAAGCCAACGTCCCCTTTATTACTGTGAATGGCTCTGAGTTCCTGGAGATGTTTGTGGGTGTTGGTCCAGCCAGGGTAGGTGAACTAAGCATTGATCCCTAGCCTGATGAGGGTCGTTCGTTGTGGGATGTGTTTTGCCAGTTGTATGTTGTCACATTTAGGTAAAAAAATGTAACCTCTGTCAAACCGCAAAACAAATTGACCCTGTGCCTAAAGCTTCCCTTGAGGCTATTTGTGCATAGTTAAGACATGGCCCATGGTGGACTTTGATGACTAATGGCTTCCTTTGTGCCAGCCTACCAGATGGGCCAGATTTGTGGATTTCTTGGGTTCTTGTTATCCATGTGACCATTCTCAGTCATAGAGGCCTTTAACTCCTTCTGGCTACATGTTGATCTTCTTAAAGCCTCAGTGATTAGTCTCATTCTCTGATAGGAGGAATTCTAGGCTAAATGTGTTCTAGGTACTTCTTAACAGTTTTAAAAGTGTTGATTTGATATGTTTTGACATTTGAATGATCTTTTTGTCACTGAAGTCTTAAACCTGTAATAGTTTTACAGTTACTTACAGTGTATTGTTTACCTGGCTACTGATATATACCCAAAAAACAATGAGAAAGCAATGAATAATGATGCCAGTGCAGCTGAAGTGGCATCAGGAGAGCGTGCAGCAATGTTTGTTTGCGTAGCAATGCAGCACCACTTCCTGTTAGAACAGAAAGTTTTAGTATATAAATATTTTTGTTCACCCCCCAAACCCCCCTCTATTAAGATTAGTATAGAGTTTATACCCCATAGCACAAGTGTGTGGTAACCAATTGGGGTGCAGAGTGTGTCCAGGTTATCACAACCTGAAAAATACAAACTGTATCACCCCTACCTGTGATTGTATATAAAACTGTATATCTATAAAATTAATTTCTCTAGGTTCGAGACCTTTTTGTTCTGGCCCGTAAGAATGCCCCGTGCATCCTCTTCATAGATGAAATCGATGCTGTGGGAAGGAAACGAGGCAGAGGCAATTTCGGGGGACAAAGTGAGCAGGAGAACACACTCAACCAGTTACTTGTGGAGATGGATGGTGAGTGTCTGACTTTGTGTATAAGCTTCTTTTTAAGGCATTCATTTCTGGTGCGTTCAGTCTGTAGTAAGCTAATGGTTTCCCATGCTCTCTTCATATAGGGTTCAACACTGCTACCAATGTTGTGGTCCTGGCTGGCACCAACAGACCAGACATTCTGGACCCAGCACTGATGAGACCAGGACGCTTTGACAGACAGATATTTATTGGTATGACTCTCTGAAATCTTTAGGGATGGATTCCTGAACATGCAATACTTCTGTGCCAGTAGTGGCTCCACACTGGCACATTTAGATTAGTACAGGCCTATTAGTAGTGCATCATCTATTCCCCTGTTTTTTACTCCTACACTGTGCAGGTCCTCCTGATATCAAAGGCAGGGCCTCTATATTCAAAGTACATCTGAGGCCGCTGAAGCTGGATGCAGAACTGGACAAAGACAGCCTTGCCAGAAAAATGGCTGCACTAACTCCTGGCTTTTCAGGTGAGAAAATCAATTCTTTTAATGCACATAAAGTAATACCTCAGTTTTAGATCATTTTCATTGCGACTTTTGTCTTAGACATGAAATTTTTCTTACCTGATGTTGTTGTGTTTCTTCTGCTGCTGCTGGCAGGTGCCGACATTGCCAATGTGTGTAACGAGGCAGCACTGATAGCAGCTCGCCACCTCTCCGATGCCATTAACCAGAAACACTTTGAGCAGGCCATTGAGCGTGTGATCGGAGGTGAGTGTGAAGTACTAGTGTGAAGGAGAACCAGTTACACACGGTTTCACACGGTGGAGTAAAGGCCGATTTTGTTTTTATTAAAAGGAGTCCATGATGTGGCCTGTGCAACCCTAATGTCCAATCAGTTAATGGAAGTGGTCATTGTCTAGTCTGAGGGCTTCAAGCACAAGGTTCACTATCTGACGGACATCTTGAATAGTGATACTGGTGGCCAAGCGGCAACAGTTCAAAAGCAGAGTTAAGAGCATGCCGATCATTAATGATGGAGCTCTTTTCAATGTTGTTTGCCTGTGAAGTACAAGTCACAGATCTCGGTGGAAGACCATGCTTTGGAGCACATAAATTTGATGTTGTCTGCAATCATTTATCTCATCAGTGTACAATCCATGATCCATGTATATTCATAAAATTAAATGTGGTTGCAAAGTTGGCCAATCACAGTTTGGGTCTGTGTTGCTGTGACATGTAGTTACATCTCTGGAGGATCACCTGTCGGGCTTTGGCAGGGGTAGGAAACCCTGGTCCTGGAGTGCCAGATTATGGTTTTCCCTGCTCTAACAGACTTACTAAACCTGCCATCTAACGAGTGAGTTGAATCAGGAGGAGCACAAGGCTGTGCAGGTGTGTGGCACTTCCGGATCAGAGTTGCCTACCCCGGGGCCAACGCAGACTGAACAGTGTAGGGTTTCTGCCTGTGTAGGCTACATTGTAGCTTCAACACGAGAGCATAAATTGTTCTTAGGAATGTCATGTAACCCTTTCTAACAATGCATGGTGGGTATACAGGCCTGGAGAAGAAAACCCAAGTGTTGCAACCCGATGAGAAGAAGACTGTAGCATACCATGAGGCAGGACATGCAGTAGCTGGGTGGTACCTGGAATATGCAGACCCTCTGCTAAAGGTGAGGATATGGTGAGAATTCACACTCACTGGTGTTTTTGTCTGCTCTCTTGTATGCTGTAATGCTGGTCATTGTTTCTTCAGGTGTCCATCATCCCTCGTGGGAAAGGCCTGGGCTATGCTCAGTACCTACCCAAAGAACAATACCTGTACACCAAGGAGCAGTTGCTGGATCGAATGTGTATGGTCCTCGGTGGACGTGTCGCAGAGGAGATTTTCTTTGGTCGAATCACCACTGGGGCACAGGATGACTTGAAGAAAGTGACCCAGAGCGCATATGCACAGGTGAGTCAAGATTTGATCACTTTCTTTTTTCATGCAGTGGATGAGACAAGAAAGTTTCCCATTTTATTCCAACATAGACCATGGTGAGCATTGGAATGATGGTGTAGATGCTAACACTTTAAACACAGCGTGGCATGGTGACATTGAACGGTCATCAACTTTCAGTGAATAATTTTGCTGTGGTCATGACCTTACAAAAACAGCTGCTCAGATTTCAGTATAAGAGTCCTGAGGCCACATTTTCTCACACACACAGTGATTATTTTTGTATTTTGGACTACTGTCAAATATTATCTCGTAAATAATCAATATATAAACTCATCAAAATGATTAACATTATCAGCTCAAAAATACTAGATTATCAGTTTCTACCAAGATTTGTGCACCTAGCTGTGAAGGGTTTTTATAGTTCTAACAAGCTACAAGCCAAATGTTTGCAGACATTCAGTAAATTTCTGATCACATCATCTGCAAATTCTGCAAATATTGATGTTGTCTGCAAATATCTTGAATCATGTTAGAATCAGGATCTTCTGGAAAGTAACAGCATGTGTGAATATTTCCTATAAGTAATTAGTAATTTTCATGTGAATAAAGGCCCGTGAAACTTTAAAAGCATTAGGGAGTAAAAATATTGCAATATTTGAAATTGCTGAAGTATCACAATATATTGTAATGTCAAATTGTGATATGTAGCCCTACTATAAACGCTTAATTGTGCTTGCTTCTACAGATAGTGCAGTTCGGAATGAATGAGAAGGTGGGCCAGGTGTCTTTCGACCTGCCGCGGCAGGGAGAGATGGTTCTGGAGAAGCCCTACAGTGAGGCCACAGCCCGTCTGATTGATACAGAGGTTCGAAACCTCATTAGCACCGCATATCAGCGTACGCAGCAACTGCTGTCTGAGAAAAAGGCAGATGTGGAGAAGGTATGAATGAGAAGACCAATCTATTGTCTATGATTTTCATATATGTTCACATGTGTTCCATCTCTCTACTGCCATTCTCACTACAGGAGATGTTCTGAGTGGTTTAGGCAAGGGGTGGCATCTGTGTGGGAAGCACGAAATGATGTGAAATGTACCTTTTTACACATGAGCTCAGTTGGACGTTACCTAGATGTTGTATTAGGGGGCTGGCAGGATGGAGTCCAGGTAATGTCCAAGTGATATGTGACTAGAGAGTGTAGATTTCTGGAGACTTCACTGTAGGTCATGCCGCTTCCTGCATGCTTATCACCCTTTGTGTAACCACATGGAACATTTTCTGTAGTGAAAATGTGTCTAAGATAGAACAGACCTTTACATGTGGAAAGGGCAGCTCTGGAGCTCAGAAATGTGTTTGAGAAGGGGCTTATCTAAGTAAACAATGATCCATGATTAATGTTTTCACTTTGCTGTCTTTGTTTGCCTAATCCAGCTTTGAATTTCCATAACTTCTGCAACTTTATGATAATGGCTTTCTTTCCCCACTAGGTGGCGCTACGCCTGCTGGAAAAAGAGGTGCTGGACAAGAACGACATGGTGGAGCTTCTAGGTCAGCGGCCTTTTGCGGAAAAGTCCACTTATGAAGAGTTTGTGGAGGGCACAGGTGGGATGGATGAGGATACCACACTACCGGAAGGCCTGAAGGACTGGAACAAGGAGCGTGGGACTGAGAAAGAGGAGAGCACGGATGAGCAGGTGGCCCGTCAGATAAAAGGTGGCATGCCTTTCTAAGGAGCACTTATTCTTAGGACAGAGAAGAGTTCATAATGCGCGAGTCCTGCTCGGGGAAGAAGAATATAACCGAAGCAGATCTCTCTGCAGGAAGGCCTGGTGATACGAACTTGCTAATCCATACTGCCGCCCTCAAACATTGCATGGCTCAATGCTGAGGTACGTGGAGGAACAATGCTTTGTGGAACAGCATTTGTTGTGTCCGGTCTTGGTTAGTGAACTCCAGACTGAAGGTGAGGTTGGGTTTGATGGGATACATCACTGCTGGCTTTGAAATGTGGATTTCAAGTCAAGCACACAAACACTCTAGTCCTCTACTGCTGTGTCTGAATTTTGATTACCAAGAAGAGTAAAGCAGAGATATGATTATATTTTTAAGTTATAAGAGCAAATACCTTTAAATTAAAGTTGAGTATTTCTGCTTTTTCAGTAATTTTTCTTCTTTGAAGGTCTTGTATGCATAAGACATAGCTTGTCTTATCTTAGTATATGTATATTAGATCCAGGATTTAAAGCAGTTGATGGCAATTTCATGCTTTTGCTGTTTTGAATTGTATTGAAGATGCAAAAATGCACTGTTTGTAATGCTGATCATTCACTAGATGTGAATCGAACAACAGAACAAGCATGAAATCGTTCTCAGTAACATGCGGTTGTTGGAGCACTTGGTAAGTATGGGGTTTTCATTATTTTTTCCCTCATTTAAGCATACATCTGGAGCCCAGTCACTAGCTTCTCAATCTAACTACCAAGCATAGCATTTGCTCCTCTGCACTGACAAATTTGATGTGACTTTATGCTGTAAATCAAGTATATCTCTAATCTACTTAGGCCAAATCAACTTTTCACAGATGTTTTCATTCTTGTGAAGACAATATTGATTTAAATATTTGATTTATGAGCCTTGGTTTCATAGTGATTTACAGAAGTCTTCAAGGGGACACACAAATGAGCAGTATGCTTTAGTCTAGATTGCCAGTAAGCATCTTAAATCTCATTATTTATTCAACAATACAGAGCCTAATGCGAGGCTTATCAGCCTTGTGATTCAGAATACATAAGACAACAGCATCTCACACCAATATCTAATATCAGGCACATTTGTGAGGAATTCTTGCAGTCTGAATTCTGTAATATTTCATGTACATGTTGTATTTTGTGAAAGATGGTTTTGAATGTTCAAATAAATGTATATGAATTTAGTTATGAGCGTTTTTATTTATTTGGATATTCTTTGTTTATTTACTTGCTTGTGTCCTTTCTTTTGAGAGTGGCACCATGCCCACTGTAAGTTTGAGGTAGGGCAATAAAATGGGCAATATGGTGAAAATATATTCATGATATTTAAAGTGTATGTAAACTAAATATATTTAATCTACAACCACAACCAGTTCTGCTGTGCCTTGACTGAGTATGAAATGGAGGGAATTTTTCCTGCTATAAAATAGCAGTGGCTGACTGTCTTGTTGCTCACAGTAGCGATGTATGAGAGAACCCACTCTCTGGCTCTGTTCTCCCCTGCTCACTCCTCACCAAGTCCCACCTCAACACGCTGGTGTCGACCCCCTGATCTGCATTTTTGAAATGAGCTAAGTTGGAGGGAGACTTGCTGCTGAAACGTGCAGTGTTCTTTAAGCACTGACGACGTCCATGATGAGTTTTTTTGTGATCAAAAATTGTGATCAATTTTATTGTGATATATTCAGAAAACATGCCAATATACCTTTCTTAATTATGTTTCTGAATTAAACTCAACTAACCAGCAGAAACAACTGTAAGTAATATACCTATTATTGTTTTTGCTGTGGCAGGAGCTACCACTGAATAGACCATGAAATGTGCTGCAAGATTACCTGATTTTTTTTTTTTCTTCTCCTGTAAAGTATATTGATGATTTTTTTTTGTATGACAGCAGGTATACATTCTCTAACCATGTTGCCTTTTTGTGTTCATCAGGAGGTCATAAGTTTCCAGAGATGCCACAGGGTGGAAAGGAAAATTGGTTATATGTAGATATTGTGGCTTTAACCTTAACACCACTAGGGAGCGCTGTAGCACTTGCCTCCAAGCCTTTCCAGGCTGCCCTTTGGCTGAGCACATTTTTCTTTGGCCCTGAGGGAAAAACGTGGCAATCTTCTCCTCAAAACTCACAGCCAGCTCACCCATGTACTTACATAGACCATGTGTTGAGCTGTGTCATCAAAACACGCAGCCATCAGAAATAGCCCCCCCCACCCCACCCCACCCCACAGTGGCAGCACAGATTCGAGAGCAGGCGTGATTCAGCAGCCGAGGAGGATGTCCACATTTAGACACGACAGACACGAAGAGGGTTCCCTTACTGCCTTCTCTTCTGACTCAGTGCTGAGAGGATGTGTCCCCCCCCCACACCCCCCAACTTGAGCCAGTGACATCACCTGCACGCATATTGCGTCCAGCTTGTGTTATTGATTCTGAATTAGTCGAGTGATTTAGTGAGGTATCATTTGTTTGTTTTACCCAAAGAAGTTGACTCTGGACTTTGTGTGTGGGTCTTAGTCATCGTCTGGGTTGCTTTAGGTCCTTTTTTTTTTTAATTTAGTTCTTTGTGGCAGGAAAGTTCAGGTGAAGCTTGGCTTAGTCACAAAGCTGCTGCTGCTGCTGAGATGAATATCAATGCGGGAGCCGTTTTCTAACCGTTTGTGTTGTTGCACCTCAGTGACTCATTTGAGGTGAGGGCCGCTCCACTTGTCTAGTGCAGAGGGTGGTGGTGTTGCTGGGCGAGATCACGAGCCTGTGTGTGTGTATGTGCGCAAGTGCCTTTAGAGAACCATTGCCTGCTGAAATACACTATATGTCCAAATGTTTGTGGACAGTAGAATGGGACTCCAGGTGTGGGATAGAGGGGTATAAAGCCCCCCAGCCCATTAGATGTGGAGCAGTGAATCTCCCACTTAAAAGAAAGACCCCACAGGACCTGACCATTATACTGATTGCTATAGTGATCAGCTTTCCATTTCCACTTTGGGAAATCTTTGGGAACTCCCAACCTCCTAACGAAGAGTTGTACTTTTCGAAAGCAATACAAGCATCATGGTTAGAGTCAAGAAAATCCATCACTGCCATCATTGCATTTAGAAAAACACTCCCAATAGAATAGGACTCCCTGGCGCATGTGAACAATCAAGAACCTAATAGCATCATGACTAAGGGTCTATATGCAGACCCACACTCTCAGACCCTGCTCCTATATCCTAGTTAGCTAACATTCTGCATTGTTTCTGAAACCAGAAAATTTTATGTTTAAAAAGTGAGTAAAAATAACTTTATGTACTTAATTTATGTACATAAAAAATTTATATATTTGTTCTACTGAACATATATTTGAAAACAAACCTGAAATAACTCCCCTGATCTTATGCAAATGGTGGATTCATGTATTTTATGGTAAATAGACCAAAAATGTATATACCAGCAAGCTAATATGGTACAAAGCCCATTTTACAACTTTCTTTATCCGTCATGAAAAAACATGAATGCACACGCAAAGTTAATGAGTTCCTTGTCCTACAAAAGCATCGCCCTACTTTGCACTTAAAAGCAGCATTACTCCATAATGTGTTCACTTTGCTACTTAAAAAGGTCATTACAGTTCTCTTGTCAGGGTAGGAAAGTGTGACTGCAATTCTGAAATCAACCACAAGAGGCGTATTTCTATGGAAATGATAGCGTGAGTCTGAGAGTGAGGGGGCTGGGCGTGTGGCTTTGACACTGAGAGGGTTGATAGTGCTGTACTGAGGTTCTGCTGCAGGTGTGGGTTAGAGGGGTATAAAGCCTCCAGCATTGTAGTGTAGTGTAGTGTAGTGGAGTGGAACCGTGTTCTCTGGAATGATGGAGCTCCATCCAGTACTTTTGGGATGAGTTGGGGTGGTGATCATCCAACATCCTGAACTGAATCTCACTGTCAGTGAATGCAATCAGATCCTCACAGAATCTAGTAGAAAGCCTTATCTGGACAGTAGACACATTTATTCCAACTAAAGCAGGATAAACACTTTTAATACCCTTGATTTTGGAAGAAAGAATGAATGAGCATGTGTCCCAATACTTCTGCCCATACAGTGCAAGTTGATGAGGACTAATAAAGTTTGCTGTTACTTTGTTTCTTTCTCCTGTCGATGGCAGAGCCAGATGAGGATGTCGTTCCCACAGGAGATGCAGAGGCAGTCTGAGGTGAAAGGGAACAAACATGACATGGAGTGAGTCATCCACAGCGATCAAGGAGCTTCTAAAGCACTGCGTGTGAAGGAACAGGTAGAGAGAGTGAGAGGCGAAGGTAGAAGGAGAGAGCGTTGGAGTGAGAGAAGGAGAGGGAGAGAAAGAGAGAGAGATCGAGGGATCCCGCCTACCCTTCTTTTCTATCAGTACGTAGGCTCTGACTCAGAGGAAAGCAGCAGTGGGTGAGGACTATCCTGCCAAAACTCACACGCCACCTCCTTACTGCTTCTTACATCATCACACACACACACACACACACACAGACCAGTTACACCTCACCATAACGTGAGTAAACGCACACCACCACAGGCCCTGCTTTATTGATGCAAATGTGAATTAAAACTGAGCAACTTTCAGAATCAGTTTGATATAAAAGATGCACAATACAGCGAGCAACATTTGCAAAAGCAAGAGCCATTTAATAAAGCACAAGGTCCACACTGGGCTTAAGAACTTTTCTTTAACTTCAGGTGTGTGTTTTTTCCTTCTTTGTGCAGTAAACGTGGCAACTCTGGGGTCAAAGCGCCTTTCAACGACATGTGGCTTGGAACATGCTAAATAATTTTGCGTGGCTTCAAGCATGAAAAACAAATTCCTGTTAAATTTGAACCGGACTTCACTACTCATTGAAACATCTGCCCTCTCCTAATTATCATCAAAACATTCTGAAACAATCTGTTTAGGATTTAGATTGTTAGACACAAGATGCATTGATATTAATTCTTTGCCCTAATGGAGATGCTTTGTGGAATGGCACTTTGGTTTATCTAGAGGGAGTTAAGCACATTATCGCTTCATAGTGCAGCTAAGGTAAATCTGGGCTATTTAGCCGTGAAAATTCTGATTGATTATCTCCAACAGTCTTAAGGGCTTTAAACGAGATGGATTTGTGTAAATATGTTTATTTTGCATATTTTTTCTTTTTTTTTTTTTACCCTCTGTTTGGAACTGCCATTTCCCCAAACTCACTAGCACAGAGGATGCTTCTGACACTAGGAGGGTGAGAAAGAGCACATGCTTCCTCCAACTCGTGAAGTCAACCACCTCTTTTCAAATTTTATCATTACTGGTCAGCCAAGAACCGGGTCCCCAGCTTCGATCCATTCAGCATCACATGGAGGGGAGAGAACGGCCAATTTCACTCTCTCAAATAATCGCCGGGGCCCCAGCTCTCCTCCAACGTCTAACAGACCACCTTTGCCGACCAGCCTCACATTGAGTGTGATGTGGGGACAGAACGGCATCTATCCACCCAGGGAGCATGGCCAATTTTAGGATTTGGGATTCAAACCTGCGATCCTCAGATCAAATCAAATCAAACTTTTATTTGTATAGCGCTCATCACAACTGATGTCACACAGCATCCGTCCATCCATCCATCCATAGGTTAACACAGATACAAAGGATAAGAAATAGACCCCCCAGTGAGCCAAAGGGCGACAGTGGCAAAGAAAAGCTCCCTCAGAGCTGGAGGAAGAAACATTGGGAGGAACCAGGCTCACAAGGCAGGACCCCTCCTCTGGTCAAACTACTTATACACAGTTATTTAGTGGATACTGAACCTCCACATGTCTGTTCTAATACTCTGATGTACTTGTGTGATGTTAGTTTGCTGGTGGACATAGTAACAGTGTATATCATCATAGTGGTAGCACTATGCCACTCTGCCGAGCCACTCATTTCTTGGATATTAAAAGTAGTTCAGACTGATTTAACACTCAAGCAGTGTGCACAAGAATTCAGTAAGTGGTTTACTCTTTCTGAACTGCTGCCATCGCATTATTATTGGGCAGCCAACACACTCTGAGGAAAGAGCCAGGTCTCCAGTTCCGATTCAACGGCTAACAGACACCTGTGCCGACCACTGTATCCCGGGAGCTCCCAACAAGATCTGCTTTTGTACATATTTTTCTCATCCAGTTGTCTAGACATCTGTGAATTGGCCCTTTTCAGTGTCTCAGATTCTTACACTTGTCCATTTTTCCTGCTTCTAGGACATCAGTTTCAAGAGACGGGTGCCATTGTAATGAAATAATCAGTGTTATTCACTCCACCTGTCAGCGGTCTAACTGTTATTGCTGATTGGTGTAGATCCACATAACTACCCGGTCAGGCAAAAATGAGTTAAGCAGATAGGAAAGTTTCAGGTTTTCAGTCACAGTCCTCCTTTCACTTTTTCAAATTGGAATGTAGCCCCCAGTGTCACTGTTTTCTCATTTTGTGTGGAATGTTGACATTGCATTCCAGTGCATCATCATATGCTTATAAATCATATCAGATGTTAGATAACCTTGAATAGACTAATGTGACCCAAGCCTGGATAAATGGTGAGGGTTGCGTCAGGAAGGGCATCCGGCGTAAAACTTGGGCCAAAACTATAATGCGGATCAGGCAGATGATCCTCTGTGGTGACCCCTAAAGGGAGCAGTCAAAGAAGAACAAGAAGAACAACAACAAGAACAACAATGTGGATCAGGCAGATGAGCCACTGTGGTGACCCTTAAAGTGAGCAGTAAGAAGAAGACATGCGATTTGTGATAATGTAGAATTTAAAGCAGCATTATGTGAGTATTGGTATTTGTTTTTTCTACTGGGCTCCCACCAGTAGCAATTCCCACAAGTAGTAAATCATTTAGGTACCACTGCTGACAATACAAATCACGCTTTGCGTGCCCCTCATGGACAGATGTATATGTCCCTTTGATGACAAGTAGAAGTGAGAGAAGTATATAGACTGAGACAGAAGAGTAAATTACAGGATTTTGCACAAGTATGACTTGGGATGTGCAACATTACGCAGTTCTGGAGAGAGATCTTGGGAAGCTGCACAAAAGTTCCATAGTGCAGAAGCAGCATTCCGGTCTGGAGTGGCGAATGACAGAATCGCCATTCTCCCTGTTACAATCAGATAATCCACTCTGTTGCCCTATCCATAAGTTCAACATTAGTCTAGAATTTCAGATTCTAAATTAAAGAAGACTTCAGATACCAAATATGTGTTGCTTGATTGACCACATCTGGGGTCAGTGAAGAGCCTTGTTGATTTGAACCATCATCCATCCATCCATCCATCCATTTTCTGTACCCTTTATTGCTGAATACTCATTTACAAAAAACAGAGAAGGTGTTGCTGGAATAAAATGAGTCTTTATAGGTGTGAATGTAATGATGATGTATATGTAAGTGATTACAATATTAGAGTGAAAGAATAAGTTTATTATGGAAAAATACCCCTGAAGTCTCTAGTATCCTGTGGAGCATCTTCTAGCCTGAGTACTAGATTAGATATGGTTGCACATGGAGGCATATAGGTTCCGTATGGCATCCTGCAGCATATCTGCCCACAGATGTTGCAGCTGGGCCTGTAGATACTGCACACTTATAGGTTGCCAAAGCTGATGTGCCAGCTATTCCCATAAATGCTTGACTGGTGATAAATCTGACCAGACAGGGCAAGGAAGTATTGCAATCTGGAAGAGACATTCCTTGGAAACCCTTGCTATGACCCTTGACATTCCTTGGAATCCTTGGCATTATTATCATGCTGAATAATGCCAGTTGGAAGCTCTGCCATGGGGAGACACATGTGGCTGCAGGATGTTCTGCACATATTGCTGAGCTGTTAGTGTCCCTCGTATCACTACTAGGGGTGACTGACTGTCGTATACAATGGCTCCCCAGATCATCACACCAGCAGTTGGGACAGTGTTTAGCTCCACACCAAAGGCAGGATTGAAGTGCTCACCACAAGGCTTCCATGCTGTAATACAACTGCCATCGGATCCCAAACAGAACCTGGATTTTTCACTGAAGATGTGGTTCCACTCCATAGCAGTCCAGGTATCTCATTCATCACACCAATGCATATGAAGGTAACTGTGACTGGCTATCAGTTGTAGGACACATAATGGGCACCACATCAAATTTCTTTATTGTAGAAACAGCCATCTTGTTTCTCTCAGTCCAGCTAAATGTCCAATCGAAATCAAACGAAAGTGGTGTTTTGAACATTCAAAAAGTTTCTCTGAAATGCATAATAGTGAAACACGTGAGCCATAGGACTGATAAGGACACTCTTACTCACACGCACTGCAGAGAGAGTGTGTCAGCTTTAGAGAGGAGCTACTGCAGTCAGTGGGATGTGTGATGGCACCTTATGGGCAGCTTTCAGAAATAGCATACTCACCACCACACATGCGCACGCAGACACACTCAGTCATACACACTGCCCAGGCAAACATGTGGCTGTGCTAAGAATAAGACTTTAAGGGTTATATGTATGTATGATCTAGTGCAGCGTCGTGTCCTTATCTGCTTCCGAACAACACATCCCAGAATAGATGTGACGATGCTGAAGGAAGGGTGAGGGGTTGCCCATGTGCTCTGCCCACAACAGCACAAAACTCAAATAGACCTTTTGACCAGGAGGCAGTTTTTGAAGGGTTTGATATCGTTATCAGCAAATTAAAGTAAGAAAAGGCAGAATTAAGACATTTTGATGTCGTTTCAAATGTCTACCAACTTTGAGGTTGAAATTCTTGCCATCTTTGCAAAATAGCTCAAGCTCAGTCAGATTGAATGGGTGAGTGTCTGTGAACAGCACTTTTCAAGTCTTGCTACAGATCCTCAATGGAATTTTAGGTCTGGACTTTAAATGGGCCATAATAACACACAAATGCACTTTGTTCTAAACCCTTCCACTGTAGCTCTGGCTGGATGTTTAGGGTCATTGTCCTGCTGAAAGGTGAACCTGTGCTCCAGTCTCAAGCCTTTTGCAGCCTTTAACAGGTTTTCTCCCAGAATTGCCCTCAATTTTGCTCAATCCATATTCTCATTAACTCTGACCAAGCCTTCTTGTCCCTGCTGATGAATAGCATGCCCAATGCCTCCACCACCATGTTTTATAGTTCAGGGTGATGTGCAGTGTTAGTTTCCTGCCACACATAGCATTTTGCGTTTAAGCCAAAACATTAAAGTTTGGTCTCATCTTTCCAGAGCACCACCTTCCATGTTTGCTGTGTCTCCTACATGAATTGTGGCAAACTGCAAACAGGATGATTTGATAGCTTGCTTTCAAAAATGGCATTTGTGTCAGATTAGTGAAGTACATGACTAACACCTGTCCTGTGGACAGATTCTCCAATCTGAGCTGTGGATCTCTGCAGCTTCTCCAGAGTGACCATGGGCCTCTTGGCAGCTTCTTTAATCAGCGCTCTCCTTGCCTGGGCTGTCGGTTTAGGTGGACGGCCATGTCTTGTTAGGTTTGCTGTTGTGCCATACTTCTTCCATTATTGGATTTCAGATGATGATGTATTGTAGGTTTGATCATTAATGCACTGTAACAAACTTCTGAGACCTTCACAGAACACCTGTATTTACTAATCAGGTGACTGGATTTTATTTGGGGGTATCAGATCATAGGGGTCTAAGTGCCACAGATAACACAGTTAAAATTTAAAAGGTTTTGTCATCAATTGAGGCAGAGTTATAGATGCAGCAGAACTGAATTTTGTTCCTCTTGAGTGTGCACTTGCTAGGTTTGGAACAGCAAAAGTGTAATTTATCAGCATAAAATGTTTTTGTTTTGGACAAATCACTTGTTTTACCCAAACACTACAAGGAGCACGAGATTAAGAATGATTGTAGATAAAAATATATATTCAAGTTTACTTACACTTTAAAATCCAGGGTCTTTAAAATTAGAATCAGGCACAGCACATCTTATAATTAGAACAAGGTTAGAGAGGACTTTGGAGGAGCCTGTCCTATTCAAACTGCAGACATGTAGTTTGGTTTGCTCTTAGAAATCATAATTGATTTATTTTAAAAGTTTGGGGTCATACATAAGCTCCTCCCCCTCCTAACCCACTTTAATCTGATTGGCTGCATTAAGATACCTAGTTTTAGTCACTGACACCAGTTTCCATGCAAGAGGATTGAATGAGAAGCAGAAGAGTATGTTATTGATACAGTTTGCCGTATGTATTGCAATCTTTACGCTCTTAATAAGTTAGAAACTTTAAGGATAACATTTGTTTGACTATGTATAACATTCATAATTTGGTTTTACATGACTGTGCAGATGTATATTAATGGCGTAAGAATCTAAGACTGTTTGCCAGCCTAAACTGTGATGACTGGGTCAGAATATCTTCAAAACACGAAGAGATGTTCACGGGATGCAATGGTCAGTGGACACCAAAAGTGCTCCCGGTGGTAACCGGTGGACATGCAACAGAGTCACAGGTGCCCAAGACTCACTGATGCTCTTGGAGGTCAAACCTCACAACTTAGAGGATCGGCTGCTAATATTTTGAAAACAGATACCACAGACACCTTTCTCGTGGAGTCCAAGCTTTGACAGGGGAGTGGGATCCACACAGTATAAGGCAGATGGTTTTAATATTGTTGCTGGTCACTGAAGGAACTGGGTGGACTTGAAAGTGAATGGTACTGCATAAGAAAAAGATTAAATAAATGAAACATTTACTTTGAATTTAATTTCACATTTACACTGTTACTCCACATGGTTTTTAATGCTGATTGTAGAACGGTGGTACATGTTGTCAGAAGCACACATACTGCAGGTTTCAGCCTTTAAAACCTTCTGAAAAGTGGAAGTGTTTGTGCATTTTGTCCTGTTTCTGCCTCATGCATGCACTCACTCAGGTCACAACCTAGCGGCTGTCCTGGTTGCGTCTGGAATCCATAGTGTTCTGAATCCCTGATGTCTTTGCACATCTGGAAAAGCGTCGCAATCCGTTGTCTCCTGAAGAAAAATGTAATTCTGTGGTTGGGATTGAAAGATGGGTTCTTTCTTTACTTTCACGTGTCATACATGTTACATTTTTCCTTCTCTTTGATGGACAAGAAGTTCAATAGAGGACGGATGTATACTGTTACCACAAGAGGGAGTACTACAGTACCTCTAGGTTGGCATAGGTAGAAGTGGTGCCTGGTATGGTGTTCTACTCTCCAAGCTTCACATTCAACTTGAGCATCTGTCCTGATTGATGACCACTGGCCACTGTGATTTATCTGTGTAGAAAGTTAATTGGCTGAGCAGTTTCTCCTCTGCTCTCTGCCGCTTTACGTCTTTCTCTAGTCATCGTGAGCAACGGGCTGGAAGTCAAGCTATTTTTAGTCCAATGGGTCCAACAGGTGACATAACATATGTTTGCGTCAGTCCTCGGAGCAGTCAGACTCTCAGTTTAATGATTAAATGTTAAATATGTAGCAAACTGGTGGCTTGAGCCATGTGGCCTATGATAACATCATGCTGAGTAGTTAATTCGGTGCAGAGAACACCCCCATTGGTAGAGGAAATGCCCAAGCTGTGCATCTTTCTAGGAAGGAGTGTGTGTTCTTGTGTGTGAGTGAGTGAGCGAGGGAGAAGGAGAGGGCGAGACAGAGGCATGAATTAGTCTGTGTGTGCTTGCACGTGTGTGTGTTATGTAGAGAGAGCCATGTCAGCCCCTCACTGCCCCCCGCCCCCCCCTTCATCATGCTGCGTCCTGACACCTTGTTAAAACACCATGCAGAACAGCAGCAGATGGATTGATGCCTAGAGAGGGGGGGTGAGATAGAGAAAGAGAGAGAGAGAGAGAGAGAGAGAGAGAGAGGATGGGAGATACGGATGGGAGAGAAGTGAGACAGAAAATGCACGCGTGAGTGTTAGGAACTCTATGCCAGGGAAAGAAAAAAAAACTGTTACACATATTACCGGGGGAGTTGCTGAGGAAAGAGAGAGATAGAGAGAGAGAGGGAGAGAGAGAGAGAGAAGAAAAAAAAGAAACTAGAAGTTAGTGACTCAGAAGTAGTGAGGAAGATAGTAATAAACTGAGAGGGAGGAAAGCAGGGGGAGGAAGGTATAATTACAGAGAGAGAGAAAGCGAGAGGGTACACACAGTGAAGACAGAGTGAGAGAGAGAGAGAGAGAGAGGGAGAGAGAGAGGGAGAGAGAGAAAGAGTCAGAGAACTGTCTAACCCTGCCCACTTTCCACAAAACCATTCAACTCCGGCACAGTGAGCTGCACTCAGTCAGCTTTCTCCACAGCTCCGCACCTCTGCTGCCCAAAGCTCGACAGGACCCAGAACCGGAACCAGGACCATCAGCACCACGGCCAGCGCCACCAGAAGGACCTAGGATCCAGGACTAAAGCCATAGAGGTGCTCCAGCAGAGCCAGCTCCTTCATCCACCGGACCCAAACCCCTCTGGAGCTGAGTCTAGCCACTACCCAGGACTCTCCTGTCCAGGACCATCACCTCACAATTGACCCTTCCTTTCTGCTTTTATCGCCATGGCCACTTGTCTCTGATAAGGATTATTTTAGCCTTCACGCCTCTTGTTTCCTACTTGCTCGGTTCTCCAAAAACAGGCTGGACGAGCGATTGTCCACTGCTGCTGCTGGCAGTGGAGCTGGCCGTGCAACCTCCGGGACGTGTTGAACGTGAGACTGTGGCCGCATCTGACCCTCCTTTTGTCCCGTGCCCAGGATGTCCTTCTCCTCCTCCTCCTCTGCCTCCTCCTCCTCCCTCACCCTGGCACTGACCCTACTGCTCCTGCTGTCCGGCTGCTTGTCCGGCCGCTGCTCTCCAACGCCTGCGGGACCAGAAAGTCAGACACAGCACCAGCAGCAAGAACCTCAGTCTGGGCCCCAGGACATGGAGCAGGTGGACCCAGTCACCCCATGCCCATCCTGTGCCCTCGCCCAGTTACAGCAGGACCCAGCAGCCTCAGAGTCTGGCATGGTGGAGGCAGTGAAGAGACACATCTTGAACATGCTGCATCTGAATGCACGGCCCAACATCAGCCACCCCGTGCCACGCGCCGCCCTGCTCAACGCCCTGCGCAAGCTGCACATGGGGCGAGTTGCCCGGGATGGCACAGTGGAGTTCGAGGAGGGAGAGGAGACTGGAGAGCATGAGGACGAGCAGTCTTCTGAAATCATCACCTTTGCAGAACCAGGTGAGTCAGGGTGTAAAATCGACTTTTGGGGCAAACTTAGTGGCCATGTGAAAGACTGCACGAGTTGTCTGTGAGGATGGAAGTTGCTTAAACTAGAATAAATATCAAGGTATTTGTTTGTATTTGTTTCTTCTTTAAACTGCTGTTCATAGTATGTACATCGTATAAAGTTCATTTGGAAAAGTTGTTCCCAAACCTAGACCTGAAGTGCCCCCCTGCTTTGCTGATTGAAGTGTTTTCCCTGCTCTAACACACCCACTTCAAGTCTTCAGTGCCAGGTAATTAGCAGACTTCTTGAATGAGATGTATTAATTCAGGGAAAACAGCAAACTGCAGGACTGGGTTTGGGAAACACTGATATGAATGAACATGACAAGACCCCTAAAACGAAGTGTAAATATCGGAAACTAAAAGAAAAAGCTCCACATTTGCTTGAATATTCTCTTTCCTGTTCACATTTCCCAGCGAAGATTAACAGGACAGTAATAGTATGTATACATGACCTATGCTCTGTATGAGTGACTGAATTGGTCACTGTTTCTGACAAGCTCTGAAAGTGCTCTGTAGAATATAAGACCAGGGATAAGAGTGTAAGAAAGGATAAGAGAGAGATGTGCTGTGGCTCAGAAGGCTGCAGATGTGAACACATGTTGCCCAGCTGTGGAACATGCAGCCAGGAAACTCGGTCTGTGCTACCGATATGTGATGAGAGAACTGTGTCCCTCTCAACAGCTCCTAAACTTGAGTTCGTTTTGAGGTTGGCACTTTTGAACATGATCTATATCTGCTCTGCTTTGATGTAAATTTGAGGGGAGAAGGTTTGGAGATGTAAAGTCGGATTTCCAGGCACAGCTTATTCCTGTTGTTAAGGAATGCAGTCTCTGGGGAAAGTGACAATCGAAATGGGCTTAACCAGTGCTGTGTAGAACATGAACTGATGCATTTGACCACACTCCCAGGGGGACCTTAAGATGAGATTGTGGTCACACTTCATTCTGATAGATCCATTTGTGGAAGTGCTGGTGGAACTCTTAGGGTTAGGTTTCGGTTTAGAGTTCAGGATAAGGCAAAGGTTACTGGGAGTGTTTGGTTTAGAGTTGGAAAAAAAGTTGGAAAAAGTTACCTAAAGACAAGGTAAGCATCTGCAGCAGAATTCCAAATAATGTGTTACTGAGATTTCTCAGAGGCTCTCTACCTGCTGTGGAGTTGCTGGGTTGCCAGTTCAAGGTGCTCTCCCATGTATGTGACACGCTGAGTGATGCCCCTCTAATCACAGTACAGCCGACAGACAGGGAGGATGTCTTCACTGCCCTCAGAATCGAGGGGACCGGTCATTAAAGAAAAGCATGCAGGCTTGCAGAATGCAGTGCAGCAGCCATTAATAGCTCTACTCTATCCCAGTGGGTTCACCAGAGATAGTGTGGGATGGGAAGGTTCTGCGAAGGCATTCCATTTTTAATTGGTTCCTCATGACTTATTTATAACAATGTCACAGAGCCACAAATCAATACGACACTCCTACAAAAAAAGGCCATTGCCATTTATCCTATCAGACCCAGGCCCATAGTAGGCGCAAATGAATGAGCTCGCGGCATCAAACTGACAGAAACTCATTTGTGGAGCGAACAGCCGTTTCGGTGGCAGAGGAGCATTTCTAAAGATAACAAGGCGGGTCTATCTTTAGTGCCTGGTGGCAATTGGTGACGCTGCTGCTGATAGGCAGTCATGTATGTTTTCTATCTGCAGGACGAGCGTTGCTGGTGCTGCTACGGCGCCTCGTTTAATTGCATCTTTGTGTGCACAAAGGCATGTGACCGCACATTCCCCCGCTCCCGTTCCCTTACATAAACGTGCATAATGGCCCGTGGCTATAAATAGGCCCTTTTCAACAGACCTGAGATTAAAAAAGAGGACCCCACTACGTCTTTATGAGATCGGAGGGTGTTAACGATGCACCCGGGACTGGGGGCATGGGGGGTGACTGGTTTGAATCCGTACAAACACACAGGGTTGTTTGCTGCACATAATTACTCCATTCATCAAAATATGGGCCCCAATAATTACTCCGGCCTCAGCCAGCCTGGGGAAGTGGTGGGGGTTTTCTTTCAAAGTGTCTGCGCCTCCTGAAACAAAAAGGAAAAAGGGGAGGGATCGAGAGGAAGAGATATGGAGAGAGATGAGAGAGAGTGAGAGAGTGAGACTAGTCTTTAGTTCTCCCAAATGAAGCGGAGGCATCATTAATGAGATTTCAACATTCCCCAAGTCAGGGCTGTCCTCTTTGTGGCGAGAGAGACACTGGAGCGGCTTTATGCACAGCTGTTTGTGATGTTCCCTAGCACCCTGTGCGGCCTCTGCACTCGAACCAGTCTATTCAAGCTGCCTGCTCATTCATGAAAAGGGTGAGGGTTTCAGAGTGACCAGTAATAATAGGTCAGCTTCACAATGCCCCTGCCTGCTCATCCAACCTGCACCTTTGAACCAGGGTTTGAGGAAATGGCATTGCCCTTTGTGGAGAACTTGGCCAACTGCCTGACCATGTGCTAAGGTCCTGCAAGACAGCAGGAGGCCTTAATGATCAGGAATTGCAGTTAACCTTAAGGACCTCATGGGTTTATTCCATGATCAGTGAAGTTTCACTCTTGGGAGGGAGAGAGAGAGAGAGAGAGAGAGAGAGAGAGAGAGAGAGAGAGAGAGAAGTCTTTCTTGAAATGGTGCTGATCTTTTAGGGTGTCCAAGCTCACTTGTACCTTCTAAAGAGAGCACACATTTTGTCCTCTGTTCCAAATACACAGAAGTGGAATTTCTAGGCTTGAAGAAGGCTATGTGTCTGCATGGACAATGTCTTACGTGTCTGGTAACATGCAAGAACAGGTGACTCATTGGAAGAAAACTTTCTGAAGGGAGCAGTGTACCATTGTGGCAAGGGGTACACTCATTCTCCACAGATAAACTGGGCAACAGAAAGGCAGCGTATAGCGATAAGCATGTGCTGGCCAGTGTGTGTTCAGTAGGAGTTGCAGGGGCACGTCCCCACGTTTCTTTTTTTTGACGTGATGACAGGCACAGATGACCTCTGTCCACCCCTTCCCCTGCCAGGGAAGGGTTATTAAAGGGTCCCTCTGCATGGGGATGCACAAGGCACAGGTTAATGGACACACACTGCCAATGCAAACTCACCGTTTGTGAGAACAAACAGAACAGGCCCTGTTAGATTAAGACATAAAGTCCAACTCATGAACTCCAATGTCAAATCTTGTTCAAACAGGATGTCCAATGTAGATAAAACGGAGTTGGCATTTCATCTGTAAATAGATAACAGTTCTTCTGGCATCATTTTAGTCTGTATGTTGTGTGTGTGTGTGTGTGTGTGTGTGTGTGTGTGTGTGTGTGTGTGTGTGTGTGTGTGTGTGTGTGTGTGTGTATTTGCACCCATTGATAAAATGTTAGGCAATGGCTTGAAAAGATGGCAAAATACTGTTCCCTGCGGCTAAATGTCATTTTGACTAAGTCAGGGAGCCACTGAGGAGCTCATGCTGGTAGGTGCTACTCCACTGACCCTTCAGATGCTGTTGCGAACACTTCCTAAAGTAGAATCAAAAGGAGCCAGAAGTCCGTGGCTCCTTCAGTCATGAAGAGTGTCTTGGAAATATAAAGCTGAGTGAAGTCAGTTCACCACCAGTGTTGTGACACTCGACCTTTCACTCAACTGTGTTTGACAGCGTTATCCACCGTGGACGGGGAAAGTGGCCCGCTTCGTCTTTGTTTAAAGTCCAAAAACAACTTCTGGTGTCACGTTTGAAGTGGCTTCAGAATGCAGAATTGTGGAAAACACAGTTCATTTACTGCTTCAAAATGTAAATTATACACAACCATTGGATGCACCATTACCGGAATAGCGGGCTGATCCGATTAGCCAATGATAATTCAGGTTTAAATCTTACTATATTATGTCAGGGTCATTTTTATGTCCTTTGGAGTGCAGGAAATGCACCGTTCCATGCTGGGCATTTTTTTTAACAAGTATCTGCTGATGTTCTGATATTATCACGCATCCCGAGCTGATTCCAAATACAATGATTTCATATATAACGAATGGGATGTTTCGATCTTAACAGATATATTTGCAGTTTGGAAAACCGATGAAGAACGAGCCGACTGTAGTTTAAACATAGCCAAGAGAACAGTTTTGAAAGTAGGCAATGTGTCCCCAAACTTTTGACCTGCAGTGTAGGTCAGTGAGCGAGCACAAAGTCTTGAATGTAATCAGCAGCATATCATGCCAGATTTTCTGCAGGGAGTAGCAAAATCAGCTCGGATATTGTTGTAAGTGCCTGGACAACCTGTTGCAATTGAATAATGAATGAATGAGGCTTAGGAATTCCTCCTTTAGTTTCATAGAGCTCTTTTCTTCAGTGCTGTATTGGATGACAAGGTGAAAGAAAGTATCATGGATTCCTGATAAAACATCTCACCTGTGTTCCCATTATGAGTCATTTCAGTGTCTGACCGGTGTGCGCAGAAAGGGAGGAGGGGGGGGTCTAAAAAGCGGCGAGGTTTTTGTGTGAGTGGGCCATGCTTGCCGATATCAGATAACATATCATGTATTTTATCCAGACATGTTGACTAAATAATTGAATCGGCAGCTATTCTTTGGGAGGTGGGGTCTGGCTGGGAGAGTGGCGCGAGAGAGAACCAGTATCACAGATCAATAAATCATCAGTGGTAACTGAATCTGAGCGGGCTTAGAGCACACAGTCATGTGCGAGTTATTGGGAAGGCCCTTGTCATAACATGACAGGCTTTATGTACACAAATGGAGTGCCAGGATTTTAGCAGCAGGAAATGTTTTTATGGAGAAGGGCTAGGTGTTGACGAAGGACTGCAGATGGTGGAGAACGACTGTGAAAGCTCCGAACTCTGACTCTCACAGGGGAGCGAGAGAGAAAGAGAGAGGGAGCTTTTGGTTTATGTCGGTTTACTAAGTCCCCTGGGGTTCTGATTCCATTCAGCTGTTTCTCATCCGTTTGGCCGCTCTCCAACACGCACAACAAGTACCACTTTATTAGTACAATTTTACCGTAAATCAATTGACTAAATCTCTAGTTTGGGAGCAGATAATTGTTTTAAAGGGTGTCTTTGGTAAGGTGTAGGTCCAGAGAGCTTCATCGCTCAGACGTTTTCTGGTGTGTTGACATAGCATCCCCCTTCCAATGGTACTGTTGTCCTCGTTAGCCCTTAAATACATACCTCAGCTCGGTAGAGACCCGTGACCTCATTTCCCCCCTCTACCCCATGTACTGGGTCAGTGGTATATCAGTATCAGGGATTCCTAAACCCAAGCAGATTTTTTTTTCTGCTGTCTTACAGTGAGCAGTATCATTGGTCCATCTCAGTGGATTGTTTACACGATACATTAACCAATAGTTAATAATCACTGAATGTACCTGGCCATTACAGCTTGGTAGCTTGGCAGTCTTTCAACATTAAAGCCCCCTCACACTGGGCTTTAGTCCACCCATTTTTGCATTTGTAATTCATTGACATTCACCACAACAGGTCAATTTCACACACACGACTTCCGGGCGAATACAGTTTGCCTGTGATCTTTTGCATCGTGTCTTTGATGTCCCCGAACAATAACACTGCTGCTCTGGCAATGTGACCTATGTCGTGCTAAGTGCTGTTTCCGCTCTGTGCTTTAAAAAATGCTTTTTAAAAAAGGAGCTATTGCACAATTGTTGTCATGTGGGTTACAAAATACAATACAAATGAGAGCTGGTGTGGTACGCAGTCAGTTGGGAGATGGGATTAGATGGCAATTAGCTTGTCTTCATTTTAGCCACACCCATTGCGTCATATGACCAAAATTCAATGTGACTGCTCCAAGAGTTCTCAGTTACGATTTAGGGACATGAGTCTTTCTGACTATATAAGTCATATTTATCAGGATTCATGGAATGCTTTGAATGTCTTCTTGAATACAGCAAAAATAAATAGTAGTAAATAGTCAGCCTGTGTCAGATTAGGGACTGATTCCCCAGGTGGGCGAGCACTCAACATGTCCAATTAGAGTCCTTGGGCAAGACTCGTAATTCTGCATTCTCATATCTGTGTAACATGATTTAGATGCATGTCACTCTAAATAAGAGCAACAGTCACAAAGCTTCATGAGTGTTGAGTGGATTGTAGGTTGAAATATACCAAAAACACTAATGCCGTTAAGTGGCTAATTCAGCGCTCTCTTTTGTTTTGCAGGAGATGCTCCTAATGTTGTGAAATTTGACATTTCTAAGGACAACAGTGTGCTGTCTGTGGTGGAGCAGGCCAATGTGTGGCTGTTCCTGAAGCTGGCCAAGGGCATTCGTGGCAAAGGGAAGGTTTCTCTGCAGCTACTACAGACTCGAAGCCCAGGTCCAGACAGCAAGGAGCAGGAGGTGGTTTCTGAGAAGACTGTAGATGCCCGGCGCAGTGGCTGGCATACCCTGCCTGTGGGCCGCAGTGTCCAGGAACTAATGGACAGAGGGGGTACTGCTGAACTCCAGCTGGGAGTGTCCTGCCCATTGTGTGCTGCTGCTGGAGCTGTGCCCATCCTGGGATACTCAGCAGGGGACGGCAAGGAAAAAGAGCAGTCACACCAGCCCTTCCTAATGGTGGCACTGCGGCCAGCTGAGGATCACCCACTGCACCGACGCAACAAGCGTGGCCTGGAATGTGATGGCAAGATCCGCACTTGCTGCAAACGCCAGTTCTATGTCAACTTCAAGGACATCGGGTGGAGTGACTGGATCATTGCACCGTCTGGCTACCACGCAAACTACTGCGAGGGTGAGTGCCCCAGCCACGTGTCTAGCATCACAGGTTCGGCACTATCGTTCCACTCCACTGTCATCAACCACTACCGCATGCGTGGCTACAGCCCCTTCACCAACATCAAGTCGTGCTGTGTTCCCACACGCCTCCGCGCCATGTCCATGCTCTACTACAACGAAGAGCAGAAGATCATCAAAAAAGACATTCAGAATATGATCGTAGAGGAGTGTGGCTGCTCATAAAGCATGAGCAGGAACCTCAAATGAACCTTCTTCTTGGTGGATTAGCAGTCTGTGGCAGCCCACGAACGTTTCTCGAAACTGTCGTTTGTCTTTTGAATCGAACGATTTATTTTGTGGTATGTTTATGGACCCTTCTGTTGGGGACTCTTGGTTTGAGTGATCTCTCTCTGTGGCACTTTCATATAAATGTAAAAAAGAAGACTTAAAAACGTAATATATTTTTGTTATCTGAAGGGGGGGGGTGGGGGTGTTGTGGGAGGGAATGGGTGCATGGTCAAGATAAAAATGTCATTCCATGTTCTCTGCGCTGCAATAAAGAAAAGCGTCTCGGAAGTATGAACCCGAGAAAAACGAACTATGCAACTTGTCGAGTGTTGTCATTGGATGTTCTTTTTTTCCCATTTCATTTTATTTTTGTTTTTATGATCCTTTCCTGATGAGAAAAGTTTCTTTTTTATTATTATTTCTTTTCCTTTTTTGAAAAATACTTGAAAAGAAGTAGTTTGACCAGCTACTGGAGCCAAACTATTACTATTTTTTATTATTTTTGCTATTATTGTTATTATTATTAATTATATTAATTTCCTATAACTTATGAATGTTGATGAAAAGTGATGAAAATTTGCACTAAACCAACATTCTTATCATATCAGCCACACAATATGATGTACATTCGGATCATATATAGAGTATACCAAAGAATCTACATATTACTAGCTTTCAGAACAACTCTACAGAATGCCCAGCTTGACTGTGGCCCTAGTGAAAATTAGCAACAATATGTGACCAACAAAATGCTGTCACAAATTTCCAGTTTTAACCTTTCCTTTGCCTCAGCATTCTCAATGTAAAACGTTTTCTCAGTTGCAAGCTGTCTGTTGTCCATGTGTTCACTGCCATTATCTTACAGCTATCGCACAGTCTGGTGAGACAGAACTGGTGGAGATATTCGTCCTGCAGTGAGGCGAAGTACAGACTTCTGTATAAAAAAAAAACAAAAAAAAAACTGACTGCGTCTGTTTGGACAAAACAAACGACTTGACAATGAAGGATGCTTTTGGACATTCAAAATGTTAACTTTGTATGTACAGATACCCAACATGAGGTGAAAAGATGCATTGTTGTACAAATGTAAAATGTGCTTGGTATGTTTTATATCTAATTTATTTTGCAGCATACTCTTTGCTTCACTATTAAAGCTACGTTGTAAAAATACATTGCTCTGTTGCTGTTTCCTTTATTCTTTGCTGCACTCATGACTTCACATGTTCAGTTAGAGTTTTAGCACCGTACCTTTCAGTTTTCTTATCTGAAACGGGTTCTTCTCTAAAGGACTTGATAATTAGCCAGACCAAGACAGGTTATATATATATACACACACACACACACACACACACTTGAGAATCAGTGCATATGAGGACATGACTTTGACTAGGTAACCTGCAATTGGTTAGCATTGGTGAACATCAAAATTATATTCAAAAGCATGTTAATACAGTGAATCCAGCATAATATTATGTAAAATGTAAAAAGAAATGTAGTAAGTTTATAAAATGATCTGATTCTTGTGGGAAAAAAATTAAACATACCTAAAAACTGTGTAAAACAGCACTAGGACCCTGCCAAAATACATCAATGCATCTGCCATACAGGAAAGTATTCAAAGTGCTTCATTTTCCACAGTTTTTTATGTAACAGCCTCATTCCAAAAGTAATTAAACTAATGTTTCTCCTTCAAAATCTCTACACACACACAAATGTATTACAAATAAAACAAAAATATAACGTACATAAGTATTCACAGTCTTTGATCAGTACTTTGGCAGCAATCACAGCCTCAAGTGTTTTTGAGTATAATGCTACAAGCTTGGCACCTGTTTTCGGGAAGTGTCTCCCATTCTTCGTTGCAGAACCTCTCAAACTCCATCAGATTGGATGGGGAGCATTGGAGCACAGCCATTTATAAATATCTCCAGAGATGTTCAATCAGGTTCAAGTTTGCGTTCTGGACTTCTGCATTCATCTTTCCCTTCACCCTGACAGGTCTCCCAGTTCCTGCTGCAGAAAAACATTCCCATGGCATGATGCTGATGATTGAGCCTGATATAAGCAGGTACGTCTTATCCAAATCATGTCCAATCAATCTGTAGAAACTTCTGAAGGATGATCAGTGGAAAAAAGATGCACCAGAGCTCAATTTTGAGTGTCAGGGCAAAGGCTGTGAATACTTTATTATGTCTGTTTTATTTTTATTTGTAACTTTTTCATCGTGGGGTATTGTGTGTAGAATTTTGAGGGACATTTTTGAATTGAATCAACAATTGTAACAACAAAATGTGGAAAAGTGTGATTATTTTCCGGATGCACTGCATTGGTCCAGGCAAGTCTGGACTGTAAACAAATACAAGTAAATAGGGGAGCTGAGGAATTTCTGGTTAAACACAGTAACATTTACAATGCTTCACTGACTTAACTGTCATTATTATATTCAAGTGTTTTTTAACTACATGGAGGACAAAATAAGGGTGGTTTCCAGTTACTTCAGATCTTGATTGTGTGTAAGGCGGAGAATAATGTGGTGGAAAAATAATCATTGTCATAAGGAATAATAAAACTCTTAGATACGCATACAGTTGGATTATTTTTCTTTTGAATTTAATGCAAGTGGAACGTGTAGAAGATTTTTTGTTTTGTGGAAACATCTCAATTTTTGTCTGTTTTCAGTTTACTCCATAGTTTGAACCCTATAGCTGGTCTGAACACTATGCACAGACCACTGACCAATAGAAATGCTCTAAAAGGACTTATTTTATTTTATTTATTTATTAATTTAAGGATTTTTGTTTTTCTTCCTTTTCTCCCCTATAATGAAGTGCACAGATCAAACCATCGTACAGACATGAAACTTAGTTAACAGGCAGAACGGGTGGAGTTTTCAGCACAAGTTTGGTGTCAAACGAATCAAAAGAAGCTGAACTTTTAACAATAATCCAAAAAAATATTGGACTTTCAAAACTGTTTGGCACCCAGGCCCTGCCCACATATTCAGCACTAACTCAGAAATGCTGATTGCTCTGAAACTTCACTGGCATGTATGATAGGGGGTGCCTACACAAATATCAAAGTGTGCTGGTACTGCATCACTAGGTGGCGCTATAACAAGCAAAAAGTTTCTACACCAACAAAATCTCTGATTAAAATGAAATGGCTTTGTGCTACTATATGCTGTCCTGGACCAGGATCTATGAGTCTGATGTCATATTCAGAAAAACTTGACTGTCATCAACCATTTAGATTTCAGCAGGTACTTAAAAGCTTTAAAAATGGCCACATAACATGAGCATATCTCGCACAAAGTTTCGGTGATACACATGCAGTTGGCATCAATTAATGCACTACAAAGAGGCAGACAACTTTGCTTATGCACGTCATTTGAAATGTTCACCATTGTTTGAAAATGTGAGAACTTGTTTGGACCAAAATGGAGGCAACGTTGATGCACAGTCCAGTGTTCATTTGCACTCATCTCATAAATAAGATATTTTAGACATGACTTGAAGGCAGCATATGTCTGTGGTAGGCTATGTCTATGTGCACATGCTGGAAGGTCATCCCTTAACCTTGTGCTGCAGTTCTGATGTATTTCCTACATACTATTGTAAGGTTGTGTAGTTGAATCCCTCACACAGAGTCTCAATCTTTTCAAATTCCAAATTCAACGGAAACTGTCTTTCTTCGTCTCAGGAGGAAATACAGCGTAGCTCAATGAAAAGTTGCCCATTTCTAAACTATCTCTTAAATGTTGTCTCACAATAATGTGTGTTTAGGCAGTTTTACCAGCAGAAGATTAGATAATGAGAGGTAGGTCTGCTAGTATCATATCTTTACTTTTTTACAGTTAATTTATCAAACTAAATAATTCCTAATAAATGCTCTAGGATGAGCACCCCAAATAACATGTATGGGTAGGCCAGCTGGAGACCAGAAACATTTGTTTGTTGGTCCCACATGTGGATGCCCAACAGGGGAAATGATGGGACCAGGAGGGTTAAACATGGGCCCCATCTGTCCTGGATGGGACCCATGTGAGATTAAGGCGGGCTATAACAAGGGGGTCAATATGGGCAGCCCAACTGGGTCCCAGTAGCAACACATGTCCAAACCCACTCAGAGCCCCTGCCAACCTGATACCCACCTAAACAAGGTTTCAGGCAAGTGATCACCACATGAGCTGAGATGGTTTTCAAAACGTCAACATGAAATAAAAGCCAAGTTCACACTTCTTGTTGAAGCATGTTTCAAAACAAAGTGACATATAAATCATCATATAAATAAACAATTAAGCGCACAAATAAATAGATGGAGGAAGTTTCTAATGTAGCATGCGAGGTCTGGACTTGATATGTACAAATCATGTTATCAGACTGAAAATAAGCCTGATTGGAGCTCTCTGTACTTGTCTTTTTCCCAGGGACCTCTTCAGCACTATGTCCTGCTGCGTAAGGATGAGAGTGGCTGACCCAAGGGTGGAGAGGTAATTACTGCTATCATCACTCAGTGAATAAAACCTGCCAAGTCCCCCGTGAAAAAGAGTCTCTCTCTCCTGAAGTGGAGCATAATCTCTCTCTACCCTCTCCTTCCTCTCAGCCTGGCCGAATCACATCCCATTGTTCCGCAGGACCTGTGCCAGGAAACGTAAAATAAATGAATGGGGCAATAAACTTGTGCTGTGAATTAGCATTAGTACAGTGCTTATGTCAGTCAGTCCTGGAACAAGATAACAAGCTTAAACCAGGTGTAGAAAACATGGAGAGGTGAATGCTGATACTACAATGAGTGGACAGTGTCAGTGAATGACAATATTTCCTGACATATTTAACATGTCGGATGCTACCTTGCCAGTACAAGGCTTTGTGTAACTGTATAAAGTCACTTTTCCTTTACTCCCTAAGTTGTAGTTTGGGAAAAATAATATGCCACTAAAATGTATGTATTTGAAAATGTATGTATTTAAAAATGTATGTCCTTTTAATGACTAGACTGAGATGCACTAACCATAACCATTAATGCATAACTGTAAATAACATGAAAACATGACATTTCATCCTCCTTAAGTATTTTATACATTTGAATTGATGGCTTTTGGTAGATGTGCAAATCCCTAGTGACTTATTAAAGTGCTTTGCTGTTCACTCAGAAAATGTCCTTAGTTAGAGTCCTGAGATTCCTCAAGCTTAGTTGCTGCCAAATTCAAATGTCAGAATGGCGACCTCGATACCCAATGCTCAACATATTACACTTTATTCCACATGACAGTATAATTATAAGCCTTTAATGAGTTAAATACACTTGAAAGACAGAAGGTGACACAGCTGTTTGGGCTGCTGGAGGAAGTTTGTTCCACTACTTTGGTGCAGGACAGAGAAAAGTCTGGATGCTTGTCTTGAATGGGTGCTTGAATGGAATTGCAGTGGTCAAGCCTGGCTTCCTCCAGACATGATGTTTGGCATTAAGTCAAAAAAGTTCAAATTTTTCATTTCTCATGGTCCCAGATTCCTTTAGGTGCCTTCTGGCAAACTGCAGACAGGCTGTCCTGTGCCTTTCACTTAGAAGTGGCTTCAGTCTGGCCACTCTTCCATACGGGCCTGATTGGTGGAGTGCTGCAGAAATGGTTGTCTTTCTGGAAGGTTCTCCTCTCTCCACAGAGCAATGTTGGAGCTCTGTCAGAGTGACCATTGGTTTCTTGGTCACCTCCCTGACTAAGGACCTTCTACCATGATCACTCAGTTTGGCCGAGTGGCCAGCTCTAAGAAGGATCCTGGTGGTTCCAAACTTCTTCCATGTATGGATGATGGAGGCCACTGTGATCACTGGGACCTTCAGTGCAGCAGACGATTTTCTGTATCCTTCCCCAGATGTGTGTCTCAATACAATCCTGTCTCGGAGGTCGACAGACAATTCCTTAGACGTCATGGCCCGGTTTGTGCTCTGACATGCACTTATATAAACAGGTGTGTGCTTTTCCAAATCATGTCCAATCAACTGAATTTACCACAGATGTTCTCCAATCAAGCTGCAGAAACATCTGAAGGATTATCAATGGAAACAAGGTGCATCTGAGCTCAATTTTGAGTGTCATCGCAAAGACTGTGAATACTCATGTACATGTTGTATTTTTGTGTTTTATTTTTAATAAAATGTGCAAAGAATTCAAACTAACTTTTCTCACTTTGTCATTGTGGGGTATTGTGTGTAGAATTGTGTGGGGAAAAATGAATTGAATCCATTTTGCAAAAATTGGATGAATACTTTCCAAATGCATATATATATATATACACATGAAGATCAAGAACAGTTTTAGCTGGACTGTTTGTGGCACCCACCGTGGACTAGGACATAAAATGATGCAACATCTGTGTCAGCAGTAATGCAGCTGAAAAACATACATGTCTCTATTTACTGATGGAAAGTGTTATGTAAGGTCAAGCTGAGGGACGAGCATGCAGATAGCCAAGCCTTTCTGAGACAGCAAATCACAGTTGTAGAACTTATGGGGGGAAACAATCAGTGCAAACATTCCTTGGACTCAAGGGCACATGCTTAGAGTGCTGATTGGCATTAAATGTAATCAATTGAAGCTGTATAAAAATGAGTACCCATGAACTAGGCTAAATCTACTTTTTTTTTTATCTCATCAGTTTGAATGGACACAGATGTGACTGACTGTTTATGTCTTTCCCAACTCAGGCCCTGTTTGGACGGAGTGACACAGTCTGAGAGGAACACAGCACGGCCCAGAGCTGGACCGGGGTCCTCCCATTCATATTTACAGAGAGATGTTGAATGGTCACAGGCTGCAGAAAAGTCAACATTGCTCCATTCAGTAAGTCCCCTTTAAAGAGCTGTGAGGAAAAAATAGTAACAGTTCTTTTTTTTTTCCTCTCCAGTCAGTAATACTTGGCTTTAGTAATGCATAGTAATTGCTCTTTAAGTGATATGGGACATTGCATTCTGCAAAATTAACTGATGTAGAGGATTCAGACGTGAACAAAATTACTCACATAAACATCTCACATCTCAACTGAGGAGTACCATATTCCAATTGCTCACTCATAACTGTATAATAAACACAATAATTCATTCATAAATAACTCCCATTATGTGTGAACAATAAAATGTAATAACTGGATAAAACATGTGAACGGTCATAATAAAAATAACATGAATGGTCATAAAAATGGTCATATGAATGGTCTGTATATTATAAACGTTTATGTGAGCAAATTTGTTCATGTCTACACCAGTGAATTTTGCAGGATGCAATCTCCCATGTCACTTCAGCAATGTCACAAGAGCAACACCAGTGAAAATGTAGCAAAATCACTTTTGTGTTTTCTTTTAATAGTATAAGACTTTACAAAAATTATGTCTGCTTGCTAGAGAATCTGAGAAAAAGGATTAGATTCATTTTTCTTGACGTGATGTCAGTGGTGCCAAGGGGCCTGGCTTAAAAATGCAATATTGGTCAGGCAACAACTCTTCAGTAGTGATGTTGGAGGAGGCTGATAGCGATTATGGATGAGTGCTGCAGCTGGTAGTAAAGTTGGAGGAGGATGAATGCCAAGATTTGTGGTTTGTTGTCATGCCTCACACGTCCAGAAGGCCTGCAGTCATGCTGTCAATTTCATATAATGCCAGAACACCTTTGGTCTTAATTACAGGCACTCAGACAGTCCACTATTATGTTAATTAGGTCATGCAACCAGTGGTCCTACCTTTTCTGAACTGAATTTTCCAACATACTGCCGTCCCAAAATCTAGCTTTGATCCAATAGAAGTTAATTAATTACATCAGGATTTAAAGAGTATTTGAAGAAATATAATGAAAAGGTCACATATTCCAGCTTTAAATAGCCAAAGTAATGATAATTCTGACATACTGCATTCATTTAAGACAGTTAGGAGATGCGTTTTGATGGTTAAATTGTGTTTGCGCATGCATTTTTTTATTTATTGGCAAAGTGTAAACTGAGCAGCCACTCCCATCTCTGTTGCTTATACCAAGATTTCCAATCTTCAAACTCCATGAGTCATAAATTTAACCAGTTAATTAAGCCGTCCCAAGTCCCAAGAGGTCAATAAAGGGGCTTGTCGACCCAGTGACCACTTTACAAAAGAGACTTGTTTCGATGGCTGTAGATCCTTCTATTGATATCTAGCTGTATCGATCAAAAGGCTCAGTGTGAACCCTCGTCCCATTTGAGACTGAGCAGTTCTGCAAAGCTCTTGGCGCTGCCAGTGACTCAGCCTACTGAGAACACCCGAGCTGAGAGAGTTATCCAAAGGCTGTCAAAAGCTTAATCTTAGGGCAGCCCTCCAAGGGGGAGCTGCACAAATCTTGACACTGTGTTCAGGCGACGAAAGGGAAAAAAAAGGTCAGAAAGGAGGAAAACTGGTTCAGAAGCCGGCCACGCCGCGCTGACCTGTGGTAGGACTCCACACAAGGTGGTCTGTTGTTTTCAAGGCTGAGAACAACGTATCATGTCTGCCGGTCTGGTTGGCTTTCTCACTTTGACAATGGGAGTGAGAGTGGCTGGGAAATCTAACACTCAGGCCTTTGTTTGTGGGGAAAAATTAGAGCGACAGCCTACAGACTGCGCGGCTCCTGTGTTATCACGGCGAAGCCTTCCCTTCTCTTTCCCTCTCGTCTCTCTCTGCTGAGACATGAACTCCTTTATGGCGCACAGTATGTGGAACTTGCACATGGCCAGTGGGAAAAGTAATACCTGCCTGGGGGCACACAAAGTGCATTCAGGACAAGAGAAAGGGCCCTAGATAAGACACAGGCTGGCATCGGAAAAGCAAAGCCTACACGACTCGGTGTATTTGTGCGCTGACCCCAGATCTCATCCATGCATCTCTCTGCTGTGTGATTAGCACGGGCACAAAGACGTTTTCAGGGCATCTTGTTTATTCAATTAGCACTATACCACTTAGAGTTCCATATTCATACAACCCAACCCAATTCATACAACCCAACCCCCCGATATGTGCATCCTACGCCAATCGGACCAACGTATGAGTGAATAATCTAGTTACAGTGGCACCTGTGGAGAGGTGGAAGATAAAGTCCTCGTCAAAACATTTGTTGCACAAATAGTTGCACCCAAAAGGAAGTGTCGGATTGCAATGCTTTTTGGAAGGATGATAAAGCTACAGAAATGGTGTTTCTCAATATGGCGTTGGGTATTACACAGCGTGCAAGATGTTGCAGAGTGGAGATGAGGTTCGTAATGGTGTCCTGTGATAATCCATCCCATGCAGCTTCAAGGTGAGCAGCAGCAGTATGTGGACGAGTGTTGTCCTGTTGGAACAGCACACTGCAGTAGGACCACTGGTTACAGGACCTCATTAACATAACATTGGGCTGTCAAAGAACCTGTTATGAAGATCAAAGGTGATCAGGCATCATTTGAAACTCAAACAGGCCCAGGCCTCCTGGACACTTGACTACAAACTTTTGATCTTGGTGCTGCCAACAGTTTCCCCCAAGAAAGCACTCATCTGGAGATGACCCGCTGCCATTCTGAGTGACTCTATGGAAGTCTGGCATGACACGATCCAGTTGTGCATTGCGATCAAATTATTTTTTGCTGATTAATGTATTAGGCAGAGAGGCAACATTAAGGTCTTGAAACTGACTGGATGGAAACAGGAAAACTTGACAAGCCCCATTGAGAAGAACCAATCTGTGATGGCTAAACATCTGAACTGCACCACTTTTGAACCACGGACCTCAATTATCAATAGTTTATTTTAAATTTCTATCATGAGAAAAGCCCTAACTATAAAATGCAATGGTTCACAACTCTGCTTTTATAAGAAAGGATCCAATTATCCTAACAAATCCCAAATAAGAACATTTTAGTAAATTTGTGAAAACTGAGAAGTAGACGTAGGTCCCATATTTGCAATATAGATGTATAGCTAATGTATAATATATAAAGTATATTTTCCCACTTTAAAGGTTCTTTATACTCACTCACACATATCTGATACAAGCATGAGTCTTTAGGGAAACAACGGTTATTCTTCATCTATGGCCCCTACTTTGTTAATGAAGATAAGGCACCTGCATTTGCTTGTGCACCAGCACATCACCACAAGTATCACATTAGATTTGTTATTGTAGCCTGCTCAGCTGACATGTGCGAATGGAGAATGCTGTGGTCTTGAGGTTATCACACATCTCCGGCTGGGGCAGTGACATGGTTGATGTGGCTGGTGCTTTGCTGTCGGAGCCTATTGAGATGCTTTGATGTTCACACTACAGAAATAATGCGGTCAAATGCCTCTCTGATGACTTCTGAATGTGGTTCCAGTGATCAGATGGCAGGTGTGAATGGGGCCTTTGGTATTGTTCTAAGAACCATTTGAAACATCTTCATTTTTTAAGAGTGTGGATCAGAGCATCTACAAAGCAGCAGGTCTAATGAGGTGGGTTGTTCCCAGTATGCTGTTTGGCACACTTGAAGAGAAGCGCTTGGGCACAGTTACGTCAGTCTCAGGCACTGTACAAACGCATCTAGCCCAAGCACGGAACTCGAATATGATGTCAGTGATGCTTCTTCCAGCACTATTAACAGAACATCGCTATGCAAGACAGTGATAGCTATGTGATTGGGCTGTGTCACCTACCCAATCTGTGTTGCTTGTGTGTTAATGTATGACTTCAGAGTACATTATCAGACATTTTTACAGCATCTCTTTCAGTTTAATCTCTCGGATTAGCCGATCTCATTCTGCACCGTCCAAATTACGTTGGGATATCGTTATGATGTAAGCATGCTTGGGTCTGGAATGTTACACACAGTGTTGCCAGCGGGGGAGTGGTGAGAGGCGCAATTGGGCTCAGGCACGGTACAAGGCAACCGGGCCTAGTGATAGTAGAGCTTACAAGTTAGTAAAGCATTCTGCTGTTCATGGTATAATTTTTGACCACTCTGGTGCTTAGAAACATAAGCCTCATAATTATTCAACCAAATGATGATGATATATGATATATACTGTATATCACTTGGTTATGTGAGCAATCTTACTGGTTCATGATGGTAATGAGGTTTATTGCATTTTGGTCCACATTCGTGTTGATGTTAATGATTTATCATAGTAACTATAAATGATTGTGCATTTTGGGATTATAGTGCCCTGAAAATGATGTTTGAATTCAACTCTCCACTTCGAATAACTTTCCTCATGACATCAGTCTGCCACTGTAAGCTCTGGTGACTGTCAAGTTTCACAAATGGCTAAAGTTCACTATTGCACCATGTATAAGCTGAGCCTGCTTTGATAAATGTAGCAGTGAGCAAAGCCAGAGCGTAGAGCCAGTGGTTCCGGTGAAAAACTACCTTGAATGTGTTACTTCTGATTCACACACCACTGTATAAAATGAGATAAAAGCCCAGTCACATCTTAAGAAGGAAGCGTTTCTGTGAGAAAGTAAATATCTTAAAGCAATGGGCTTCAGATGTCTTGCCCCATTGTCTTCTAAACACAGATGTTATAGAGGAAGCCAAACATGTACAACCCCCCCTCCCCACCCCCCTCTTGGTAGTGATCATTTTTGTTTGGCGATTAAATGGAATGAGGGCCAGATGGGAAGCACAATCCTTTGTATCCTCCTCCAAGAAATGGAATTCATCTTTAATCGTTTTATCAAACATTGTAGTTCTTTGCATTTACAAGTTTTTACTGATGCAGCATTCAGCTTTACAAGATATAGAAGGTCATTTGTCTCACACGATCTTCAAACCGATTGTTTCAAGAAGTACTCTCAATTCTGGAAATCATTATTGTGACGATGGACTAAAATCTGCAAGCTACATCAACATCAAAGAAAATATCAAGGCAGAAAGATGAAGATTTAACTAGCACATAGCTGATCAGAGGGTTGTGCGTTTAATAGTCCACTGGACTCCTTTGGAGGGTCTCTGCTGCAAGGACGCTGTATTCATTTTTCCCTCAGAATTATACACACAATACTCCACAATGACAAAGTGAGAAAAGTTTGTTTGCAGAACATCTCAAGCTCCATCAGATTGGATGGAGAGTGTTGTTGCAAAGCCATTTTTACATGTCTCCAGAGATGTTCAATCAGGTTCAAGTCTGGGCTCTGGCTGGGCCACTAAAGGACATTAGCAAACTTGTCCCAAAGCCACTGTGTTATCTTGGCTGTGTGCTTGAGGTCATTGTCCTTTTGGAACATAAACCTTCATCCCAGTCCAGAGTGCTCTGGAGCAGGTTATCATCAAGGATGTCTCTGTACATCGCTGCAGTCATCTTACACTCAACCATGACTTGTCTCCCAGTTCCTGCTGCAGAAAAACATTCCCACAGCATGATGCTGCCACCACCATGCTTCACTGTAGTTGATATTGGCTAGGTGATGAGCAGTGATTGGTTTCCTCCAGACATGATGGTTGGCATTCTGTCCAAAAAAGATCTTTTTTGTTTCTCTGGGTCTGAGAGCCCTTTAGGTGCCTTTTGGCAAACTCAAGCTGTCAAGTGCCCATCTGGCCAGTCTACAGGCTTGATTGGTGTAGAAATGTTGGAGCTCTGTCAAAGTGACCATTGGGTTCTTCATCACCTCCCTGATTAAGACCTGTCCGTCCGTCCGCCTTCTTCTGCTTATCCGGGGCCGGGTAGTGTTCACAGGCCAGCCGAGAGACATAGTCCCTCCAGCATGAGGAGACCACGGGATAGACCTGACTAAGACCCTTCTACAACAATTACTCAGGTTGGCCAGATGGTCAACTCTAAGAGTCCTGGTGCTTCCAAACTTCTTCCATTTAGAGATGATGGAGGCCACTGTGCTTGTTGGGACCTTCAATGCAGCAGAAACTTTTCTATACCCTTTCCCAGATCTGTGTCTCAGTTTAATCCTGTCTCTGAAGTCTATAGACAATTTCTTAGACTTCATAGTTTGGTTTGTGCTCTGACATGCACTGTCTACTATTGGACCTTAAAGAAACAGATGTGTGCCTGCCCAAATAATGTTCAATCAACAGACTTTACCATAGGTGTCCAATCAAGCTGTAGAAACATCTGAAGGATAATCAGTGGAAACAAGATGCATCTGTTCTCAATTTTGAGTGTTATGGCACAGGTTGTGAATGCTTATGTATGTAAAATTTTTGTGTATTTATTTTTAATAAATTTATAAAATATCTGAACTTAATCCAAGTGAAGCTCCGCGAATACTTTCTGGATGCACTGTAGCATGGCTGACCTGGGACTCTGACCCCAGCCTTCTTTAAGAACAGTACTTAAACTCTTGTCCAGTTGTACTAGAATAGAAGAATAGAAAGAATAGAATAGAATAGAACTTTTTTGATCCCTTGGGAGGGTTCCTTCAGGGAAATTAAGGATTATACTCTGTATAATGACAATAAAAGGTATGTATGTAGTAAATGTGAAAGTCTGCATTGCATTGAACCATAATGATCATCCTATTTCCCAGTTCATTAATACACCATGTGCAAACTGGACTGATAAAAGTGGCACTGGTGCGGACGCAGTGTGCAGAGGCAGTGGATTCAGTGAATTGGCAGTAAATAAGGAAAACATTCTGCAAACAGACACAGGGCATTGACCCTCTAGGTCAACAGCCAGTGCTGGTGTCAGAAACACTTGGATTAAGTGAGCTCAAGCTAAAGCAAAGTGTGGTGCAATGCTTACAGTTTAAAATGTCATTGAAGTTGTCTACTTTGTGGCAAAAGACTTCTCTTAGCAGGGTTGTATACATATTATGGGATATCACAACCATTCTCAGAGGTGGCAAGTCTTTATCTGACTTGTTTGAAGTTATCAAATTGGTTTGGGCAGTTGTTTCCATGCAGGATGGCAGGTTAACCCCAATTTCCCAGGTTGGAAATGTCAATTACCCAACCCAGTTAAGACTCTGCCCCCCTCACCATCACAATTGACAAGCTATTGACACTAGAAAGGTGAAGACAAGCACAAACTTCCAAATGTGGAGTCAGCCACTATCTTTATCTTTTTTTAACCCTGGTCCTAGAGGCACTCCTGCCCTGCAAATGTTAGAGTGGGCTGTGCTGCCATCACTCTGTTTTAGAGTTGCTGTGTGCAGTGCACCCAATTCTATTGTGCTCCCAACACACCTTTTTGTTAGTTAGTTAGTTAGTTAGTTAGTTAGTTAGTTACACTTATAGAACACCTTTCAAGGTACCCATGGATGCTTCACAGTCAGCACTCCACACAATCACACCCAGCCAACACACATCAGCGAGAAGCAGCAGCCAACCATGCACATCATACTCAAAATTGGAAATGACTGTCTACCTGGAGAACTACATTTGGGGATTCAGAGAGCATACCAAGGCCACCCCACCCATCACATAGGCTTATTTAACTGAGTAGCCACTTCATCTGATCCATGTTTTTTTGGAATTCCATGGGAAGAACATGGGGATTACATGGAAACTCCTTGAACCCAAGTGGTGCGAGACGAACATGCTAACTACTAAGCCATCATGCTGCCCTGATTCAATTAATCAGCTAATTTACAAGCCCTTTCAGAGTTGCAGGTTATACGCTAAACCACAGCTCAGTGCTGGGGCCTGTCTATCCCTCTATTCATGGCATTAGAGATGGTGCCAATAGCTTTGTTTATCTGCTGCAGAGAGTCCTATTCTATTGGCAGTTCTTCTCTACACAGATAAACAAGCTGTGCTTGTGCATTTGCACGTCTGTATCAGCAATGGGTGCAACTTAAATTTGCTGAATGCCTTTATTAGAAGGGGTGTCACAAGTATTTGGACATATAGTTTATATTGTATTGTACAGAGACGTAGTTTGTGGGTACTTTGATATCTTCCATATTAGCTTGTGTCACAGATTTAGTTTAAAATATTTTGTTTTGGTAACTTTTATAATGTTATCTGGCATTTTCAAATGGTAAATTTTGCCTTGAAACACATCACAATAATGGCATTATAACATACTGATATTCTGCATGGTCTATAAACATCCAGACCTACTTTCTTTCTCATGAGAGGAGAGCCAGCCCTGATGTTTCTCTTGATTGGGCTGCGGTGGTTCTCTTTTATAGAATAGCCAGCCCAAGCATTCTTTCATTTAGTCTTTTTTTTTTGCCGGTGGTGGGACAGTGGGGGTTATGGGCTGGTCAGAACAGAGCACTGGCTTTTGAAGCACGAAACAGTAGATTTAGGGAAGTCTTGGGGGATCTCTTTAAATGGTCCCACCCTTGGCACCAACCTTAAGTCTGTATTGTTCAAACCAGTAATGACAGCAATTATGTCATTTTGTGGACACTTTATCCACGTAAATGCATAAGTTGCATAAAAGCAGGTATACAATCGGGCAAATTTAGGTTAGAACCAGTGCACGCTTGACAATTCTGTATAAACCCACTCTGACCTAGCAACAAGAGACTGAAGAAGGTCATTACTAGTTTTTGTGGGGGACAATATACAAGTTGACCTGAGTTTCCAAATGAAATACCTTATTTTAAGCTTTGTCAAAACTTGATACCTGTATCCTACAAACGAATGCAAAATACAAGCACGCTGAGCCACCTCCTGCTTTGTAGGCTAGGGTTAGTATGAGTCCAAAAGCTGGTCTTTTGGGATTAGCCTTCAGTTTAAGATGGATGCCAGTCAGCTTGCAGCATTCCTGTTTCCAACTTCCAGTTCAAATGATGGCAAGCATCTTCAACCAATCTGCCATTAAAACAACTCTCCAATTCTCATACCTGCCTTAGTTAACACAGGGGAGATGGAAAGCCACCCTACCCATCAGATAGGCAGATTTACCCTGATTTACCTGCAATTTTCTACCCTTGTACCCTTCCATTGTCTGTATGGACTTCAGACTTCATAATACACTCATCATCAAACCGTAGTTGCATCCAGAACAAAGCAACTGCTTGCAATGCCAGACTGCCATGGAGTCACTGAAAATGTCAGTGGGTCAAACTGTGTGTGGAGGCACACCATGTTCAGCACCAAGATCAACATGGGTAACACGTCCAGAAAGCCTAGTATCAGGGTGTTGGTTTCAATTTCCTATGATGTGAGATCACCATTGGTCTTTATTACAGGTGCTTTGACAGACCAATGTTACGGTAATGAGCTCCTGCAACCAGTGACCCTACCTTTTTCTGAACACACCCTGCGGTGCACTATTCCAACAGACAACACTTATGAGCATGCTGCTGCCATCTCAAGAGCTCGCCTTGAAGACACAGATACTATGCCATAGTCAGTTGCATTGCCAGACCTATCCCCAGTTGAAATTGTGTGGGATGGTATTGGACACACTATCAACACTCCATCCTAACCGTGAAATCTGCAGGAACCGAGTGAGAAAATTCAAGCTGTATGGGATGGATTATCACAGGACACCATTAGAAACCTCCACAAGTCCATGCCAAGATGTCTGGCCTGTTGCTTTATAGCTGATGCCATACTGAGTCACTACCTCTCCGTGCATAACGCACATTTTGCTCAAATCAATCAAATTTTTAATCATTTATTTGTTTTTTTCTTTTATGTTTTTCCATCAATAGCATCGCAATCTGACACTTTATGGTAGGTGCAACTATTTGTGCTCTCTAAAGCAGAGTGTGAATGAAGCAAGGATAAATTCCGATGAAAAATTGTGAGAGGCCTGAATGCGAATTTTGAACTCTACCTGAGTGTGACAGGTATTTGAGAAATGATGCTCAAAACTGCACCAGTGAGCTTTCAAGGTCTCGAGCTTGGCTTTGGAGAGAATAGAAGAGAAGTGTCTCATTTTAATATCTGAACCCTTCATGCTTGACTTGGCCTGTTGGGACAGCAGCCAGGTTTGAGGACAAGCTCCAATGTGAGCCTCAATTCATCGCAGCCCAGTCCGGCCCTGCTGTTATTCTAGGCCCAGGGGGAAGTGACGTGGGTGAGATAGGCAGCCATTGTCTCCTGCTGTGTTGACCTCAGGCTCCGTGTGCGACTGTCTAAATATTATTTCTCGCAAAAATGTTGAGCGCAGTCCGATTAAGGCTTTTTGTCGGAAGCCCAGTCTCCTTCCTACACAACAGGCTTTGGGTGTCAGTTTGAAACAACAACATCCAAAAAAAAACTGTTAAAAAAAAAAAAAAAATCTGTGATCAGCCTCTTATTTTGAACGCCGTGGAGTTTTGAGTACAGTCTAATTTCAGAAGACATCTGAGAACGTGTTGAAAGGCTTGTGATTGGCTGTGAGCGTTTAGTTAAAAATCTGGCAGGACACGATGGCTGTGGTAAATCACATTGGAGCAAAGTGTGCACAAACAGTAATGACACTAAGCAAGGAGAAATGGCGCATGCATCACGAGTTGCAGCCTTGTAAATTATGATTTGATTACAGTATGTTTTTCACTGGTGGAAAACAGAGCTTTAAAGATGGGATTTGTGTTGGACGGCTGGGTCTGCTTATTCATTTTATATGGCTTTGGCACGCACGCTGGTTTCAAGTGAACCGTCCTGATTTTGGGCTTCCTGTGTTTTGTGGTCTTCGTTCTTTTGAAAGTGTGCTATTTATAGATGGGAATTATTCCGTTAAACGGGATCACATCCCGGAGTAACAGTTGTCTAATTGTCTGCATGTCTAGTTTGGTTAACAGGAGGTTATGAACACATTATAGCTACTTATAACAATTATTGTCCATGTTTTTATTTTATTTAGCTTTACATTTTAATTCGTGTTATTGAGTATGTGCTCTCAAACGAATATGTTAGCTATGAAGTGTGGACTTAAGAAGTCGGTCTCCTTACAAACCTTTATCAGAGTGTAGGAGAAATAAACCGATTATACATAAATGATACAAAGTTACATACAAACTATACAGTAATCCAACATCAGGATTATAGAAATCCCATGTGCTTTGTAAACTAATCAAAAGTGGGCCAGTTGTAGCCCATAAAAATGTATTTAAGTGTATTATGCCTTGCCTTCGAAAGAAAAGTGGTGTCAAAATAACAAAATTCAAATTCTAATCTCCCCCTCCGTCACATAGGATGCTCCCGACACTGGGGTGAAGACAAGCATAATATCCAAACTTCCTTGATTTCCAGGTGCTGGGTGATTTATCAGGTCAACCAGTACAGTATTATATTCCCAGTTGCAGTGAACAGGGGAGAGAGTGAAGTGGTTAATGGTGAATTGCACATGGTGCGGCGGTGGCAGCTGGCCTCAGATGCATCCTTCCTCTGATGATACTGGAGATGCTGACTCACTCCCACAGCAATTGTGGGTGATTAAAGTGTAATGCCATGTGTGCCACCTCCACATACTATGCACACACACACACACACACACACACACACACACACACACACACACACACACACATGCTTGCAAACACACACATATATGGCTGGCAAGGAAGCACAAACTCACTCACACACACACAAACAATTACTGAGATACTCTCAAATCATCTACACAGCATCCTTAACCTGCCTTACAATGTTAGGTTTGTCATATTGTACTGTACACGCGTCACTGTTGTCTCAGGTTTGTTGAATCAGTCAAAGTACACGTCATCAAATTAGGAGTGAAACATTCACTCTCAGCTAATGTGTGCCACACACTTCTCTCTGTGGTGAATTACACCCGGCCATTAGGATGAAGCACGTGCTGTGTGGGTGCTTATTAATGATGTACAATGACGGCTGAGGGGTGGCTGTGAAATATTGTTGCCAGGACGCTTGCAGTTTACACTTGCTCTTTTAAGAACGTTGCATGAGTAATACGAAAGAAGTATAGAAGATGTATAGAGAACTGCATTGTCCTTTCTCACAGCATTATGATTCATTAGTGACCTTTTAGGACTTCTAGGACGTGCTTTATGGGACAAAAAGCCTTTAAATATTTTATACTTTTTTTTAAACGAGCAGCTCGTGTTTTAAAAGCTCATGAAACAGTACTTTCAGAACTTACCCTGATATAACCATTGTCGGAGCCAAAAGCCGGGACATGTTGTTCTGATTTTAAATGGGCACCTCAGTGTTTATTAGACTGAAGTGTGGGCCAAATTAGAGAGGTGCAATTAGTACTGAGCTCTGTTTAACTGATTTAATGAGTCTGTCAAATGCTTATTACGTTTAAAAGCTCGGAGTAAACAGCATGCTTGAAGTACTTTACACAACGGCTGCTAACATGCACAGATTTCCACATGTTGTTGTCTGGGAACCGGGGCCTGATGCCGATACCTCTGACTTTGTGTTAATTTGTCATTTATGATCGATGTTTTTGCTCAATTATTGTCTTTAACAGTAAATCTGACTATTAGATGACCAGCAATTTGAGCACAAAGTACAGTAGGGAAGAGTACAGTGCATTTTTTTTTGTTTAGTGTTTTTGTAAAGTGTTTAAACACAATTGAGCACTATTTTTATATAAGCAACCTGCACATCTCTGCTACAAATGATTTTTTCCAGCACCTATCGTTAATGTTAATGTGCATAAATATTACATAAATGTATATATTTCTTACACAGTGTTGAAGCTGCATGTATGGAGGTTGCACTTTATGCCAGCTATTTTACACTGTAAGTTGTTCATCTACTTTAAAACTATACAATATTCCATGATATTAAGGATAGAATTCAAAAACAACACATTTTTGCTATGCCAGTCATCTGTGACTGTAAGCCACTGCTGAAACTTGGTACATATTGGTGGTGTTTCCAACACTACCATTAAAATAGTTCATAAAATGTTACATTTCAGTACTTAAACCTATTTAAAGCCAATCTGAAGATGAATATGAAACTCTTTCACTTTCGCATTAAGCAAATGTATTGGGGCACTGCATTCAAAATATAAACTTCTTTTGTTGTTGGCCACCTCTAAAGCTGAGAGTAAGTATGAGTAAGATTTATTTTGTGAAATCTGAAAGCCACATCAGTAATACCCTTCAGACTGTTGAAGAAAAAGGTAGAGGTAGCCCAATTTTTAATTTGTAAAGTGGCAAAGCTGGCCTGCCATTGGCCAAGGCCGCTGTAGTGATGATGACACATCCGTCACGAGGCAGCAACATGCATCTCCTCGTCCTCCCTGTCCCAATGCTCCTGCCCTAACCCCCACATACCCACCCTCCATTGCAACCCACTTAAAGCCAGGCCTCTCCTTCTCGCTCTCTCTCTCACTCTCAGTTCTGCCCACTACGCTCCTCAGAGAGAGGAAAAATAATAACATCATTATAGATCTGCCCTGGGAAGATTGCCCTCAGCACCCCTACACCTATTACCCCTCCCACACTCCCAGCTGGGTGTATTATGTGCTGATGATTCTTGCTCATACACGTGTGGCTGTAGGGTTGCCAACACAGATCACTGCTCTACTGTAAGTAAACACCTTCAGTGATCCGAATGCATCGCTCCTCTTTACGAGGAAGGTGTTATTGGCACGGCACACTAGTGCGATTATGTGATGCGAACGGGTTGGCTTTACAGAACGAGTACAGAACAATAAAATAAAAGTGCTTCTTTATCAAGTCACTCCGTTTGCAACTGAGAACGTGCTTCTTCTCTTTCAGAACCAGGGGATAGCAATTGGCTGAGCTTTGGAGGCTCCACCCTCCCTAGAGTCCCTTGAAGCATTCAACACGTCGAAATTTACCCAAAGTACAAACGTCCGGTTGGAAAAACTTGTGCAGTCCAATGACTGACCTCTTACATCTTCCATTTAACTCTCCTAGTGGCCTAGGCAGAACACACTTGGGGATTCAGTAACTTGAATTCCATTCACATATCACTCTGTCATCATGACAATCCCAGTCAGAATCTTAAAATGTTGGGAAGTGTACTATTGGGAAAAAAAAGATTCCCCTGAAAAAAGTCATGGAAAGGAAAATTGGGAAATAGGAACGTTCAGTTTTCTGGGAAACACCTCTGTTGCAGGGAGCATTTTCTTCCAGTGACCTAATGAATGTTGCTTGACTTGCCCTCTGGTCTGTTCCACACTTTGTCCAGTGCTGGTTTGCAGCCCTGGCTCTGTAAATGAGAAACAAAGAAAGTGGCTTGAGCGAAGAAACACAGCACCATTCCAGCCGGTCAGCAACAGGGGGCATTCATGCTTGTGCACAGAATGGGGGACTGGAAGGGGCAGAAACATTGCTACATGTTGAACTGCATGCATTGTCAAAGAGAAATAGTCAAGAAACCACCAAAAAGAGAAACAACTGACCAGAAGGTTCTTTGATCAGACGAGGGTAAATACACATGTAAACAGTGATGGGGCATTTGGACGGTAGCGAGACCTGCAAACAATAAAAGACATGAAAAGGGATGAGAATTTTTCTTTCTGCACGAAGGTGGGAAACTTTATTTTGCTCTTTCACAGAAATAGGTTCTGTTTTGGTTTTTTTTTTCACATTTGGACATTAATGACTTTATGATACTCATTAAGTTTACTTAGCAGCAGCAGTTGTAAAGACAGTTTGATAGAGGGCAGAGCTTCGGAAAGAGCACTGTAGGGAAGGTGTTTCAAATATATAAACAAAATTTCAAATATACATACAAAGTTCAGGTGTCAACATTCGTTCTCCAGAATATTATACAGTGCATCTAAGGCCCCATTTGCACCTGGCATTAAAAAGCTTCCTGGTCGAGCTGATGGACATTGTGGTCTCACGATTATTAGGTATTTGCCAGGTGGTTCAGTGATGCTGATGTGGGCGGTGCTTTGCTGTCAGTGATGCATCGAGTCACTTTGGCATTCACACTACAATAATAATGTGGTCATAAGCATGTATGACTTTGGACTCTCTGATGGCAGTGTCAGAGAGGAAGATGTTGTCTCAGCGCCACAGGAGGTCATTTCTTCCTGCAGCCATCAAACTTCAGACTGAAGTCTTTTGTGAGTATACGTCTCTTTCCTGTTTTTTTGTGCCTATCCCCCCACGTGAACCACATCTTTCAGACTAATCAAAGTATCATCTTGCCTTGGACTCCTTACTCTGAGTACAATGAGTAGACGACTGACCAAGCAGTTATCTGTCAAAGGTTCTGGTCCAGGTTTTTGGACATGATGAACAGGGCACTGAAATTGAACCAGAGATAGAGGAGGATGTCTCAGAAGACGACACAGATCTTGATCACTTGATCTAGACTTTGAGGACACTGACCAGTCAACAGATGGAGAGTAAGAGGCATCTGAAGAACAGGTACCTGAGGAGATATTCCAGTCCAAGAGTCTGTCCCCCCAGGACAGAGGAAGTAGAGCAAGAGTGGAAAACATCATAAAGATGATGCCAGGGCCAACATGGTATGCTACATCTTGTGTGGATGACATCAAGTCCAGCCTCCAACTCTTTTTACCTGAGTCCACTGAGGAAATTATATGTGGTGTGGACAACCATCAATCCAACCTGGGGAAAAGTTTCAAGAGGAGACCTTTCCTAGCAGAGCTGGGAAATGCTTTGGTGACTCCTCCTATTCAATGGCTGCAGCACACTCACTTCACACCAGCCTCTGCCAGTCTGGTTAGGAGTGTGCAAGCCTCAGCCCCAGCCGCTGTCCTGTCTGCCCTCCCCCAACAATGAGATGGGCAGAAAAGGATGTTGTGAGCTCTGTGCCCATAGAGACAACAAAACAAGCCTGAGATACTGCAAATGTGATGTCTATGTTTGCAAGGCCCACTCTGACCTGAGTGTCACATGACACTCGTGCATGAATTCACATGCACCCATACACACACACACACACACACACACACACACACACGACCACACAACTTCATTTTGAGTTTAGTCTTTGGTTTTCAATTTATTTTATGCATTACATGTTCGATTTGTACTACATTCTCTGTGCTTATTTGAAATTTCACTGCAGTTATTTTATGTCTAATTCTATATATTCACATTAAACATGACTTTGAGACATTGTTCACAGCTAAATAATGTCAAATAATAATTTGGTGGTGAAAAATGTTTGTTTTTTTTGGTGCTAATTTAAGAGCAGTTAAAACAGACCAGTCAATTTTGACTGGGAACACTAAAGTAAGGTGCAGGAGGTCAACCCGGAGGGTTAATAGATGACCACTACGATCCGCTATTCGTCTGTGCAATTTAATTTATTTATGAGAGGTGCAATATTTTGAACTGCTTAACACAAGATGTTTCATATTTATTTATTATCATTTTTCAGAAGACTTGTTTATTCTTGTCAACTGTTCTGTTTTTTCTTTTATATGCAGCAAATGGGTGCAACTGTAATTATTGTAATTATTCAATGTGTCCTCAAGATGCATTATACCCCATTCACACTGGTACTTTGTGCTGGCCACTTATAATCAGATCATTTGATCACCTGTTAGATCACAAATGCCAGGTCTGATCATGACCTACGTCATGGTTGGAGAGATTTCTTTAGAACACTTTGTTGTTTTTGTGCTGTACATATACACTGTAAACCAAAATGCCATGGAACCTGTGAAAGGTAAATAACGCTGCATTGATCTATGGGATATGTGTGTGGAGCTCCTGTCCTGTCCTGCCTTGCCTGTTTGTATGGACAATTCTTGATGTCACCAGAAATGATCATTACTACCCACTGCACTGTCCACTGTGGATGGTAATGCCTTCAATGTCTTTTTCTTTGTGCACACATCAAGGAATGTTGATCAAGGAATGGCCAATGCCCCCACAGCTTTGGAAATGGAAAGTTCCACCCACACTGATGCCTCCTTTGAACTCGTCATCTTGCCATGAGTATGCTGACCAGTGTTAAGCCACCCTTACAAGATAACAGCTCACAAATTATACAGGTGTGGGTTTTCCAAAGGTCATCCCTTGAGGTAACACTTCATTATCAGTTTACTTAATGATATCCCATGACTTTTGTTATGGTCAGTGTATGTAATTCTGATGCTGTTCATTTAACATTGCCTCACACTTTCGCCTTGATGTGACACTATTGTCCCTATGCTCTTTCTAACAGTGTCACTAAGAACCAATTTTATCTCTGCACTTGTGAATTAATCTTCTTCCCAAGAGAAACACACACCGGTTCATTGACTATTGACTAGCCTTGCGTGTTCAGGCATACTAGTGTACTGTGCTCAATTGTAAAAACTAAAGTGGATTATGCTGTGCTAGCAGCATTGGTCTGCTCTATGCCTTTGGCATCACAAACATTCAGCACATGCATGAATAGGTTAGATTGTTAAACCCTTATCGGAAGGCCCTGTGGTTTTCCAGTGATCAGAGAAGTGATTTGTATTACTGAGCCTGGAGTGGGCAAAAAAAAAATCCTGCTAACTGGTGTATTTTGGAAACTCAAAACTCAAAAAGCTTGACAGTATTCAGTATTTATGACCACATAAGGAACTGACCACAGGCTAATTTGTCCAAGTGTATGTCATCAAACAGACATGGATATCATGGGCCTTGATATGTGCCAGGAAAACATTCTGCACACCATCACGCTGCCACCACCGGCCTGTACTGTTGATGCCAAACCAGTTGGGCTCATGCTGCTTATGTCAAATTCTGATCCTGCCATCGGTATGATGCACAAGGTGCCTGGATTTGGTTGAACAGCAAAACTGCTTGTCCACGTCTCAGTGGTACAATTCTGACGCTGCTATGGCCTGTGGAAAATGCTTTTGTATCCGCATCCGACGTCATCTTCAGATGTTGTGGTCTGTTTAAGGCTGTGTTTGTGTGCACAATTCTCAACATTCTGCTTTGACCCATCTGATCCATGAGCTGTTCCCTAAATGCTAGAACTGACATACCAAGTCCCAGCAATGGTGCCATTTTCTCCATTCCAATGCTTACTTTGTGTGAAAGGTTGGTGGGAAATGTTTCTAAATGTCCTACATAATGCTGTGTGCAAAGTCCAGGGTCTCTTGATGCCTGCTAATGCCATCCTTGTACTGTTCATACAATACAACTTGTCTGTGCAACGTGCAATGTGCAGCAAACATGCAAGATGACTCATTTTTTTGTCCAGGCACCTTTGTCCAAGTGGTAACTCAGTGATCACATCTTTGAGCAGGTTCATACACTGAGCCAGCACCAAGCAAACACTGAATTGCCTGTGATCTGATGCTTTTGTTGGTGATCTCTAAACAATTTGTGTGAAGAGCTCCAATATCTGTATATATAAGGTACCAAATAGGACCTAGCAGTGGTAGTTTAGTGGACCAGGGTATTGAAACCCCCAACCATGTGTCTACGAAGCCCAGTGGTCTAACCAATGAACCACCAGAGCCTCCAAGGTTGTTTCTTTGAGTCCTGTGGAGCCACAAGAACCACCTTCTTAAACTGAACCCTTGAGAGGAAAAAGCCATTTTTGGTTGGGTTTGGACATCAAATGGCATGACTGTGGCAGAAGTATAGCCGTGATTGGCACATTCTATACAAAAAAGTACAATAAAGCAGAGAAGTGTGTCAGATGGTCAGCGGACAGGCTTATGTGTGAGACTAGGCCAAACCTGGGGAAATGACACCATGCCAAAGACTACAGCATCGAGGCTTGGAGCATTCCCCTGCATCTCACTCTGTGGCTCTCTTTCTCTGATTATTTCACTCATTTCCAGACAACAATAGCAGAGAAAGACACGATCAGGAGTAGGTCATGTAAGTTTGAGACTTTGTTGTTAGGCCAATGCCACAAAATGAGTGTTTCCTGGTTTCTATAGTAAACGAAAGGTTGCCCCGACAAATATGCACTGAAAAGCTGCAAAAGTGATTATGTGGTTGAGGTGATGAACATTCAGACCCATTTACTGTGAATGCTTCCAGACACATGTTTTTCTTTGTTAAGGCAAGCTGTTCCAAATAATGTTTTCACATAATTTTGGGGAAACTCTGGGGTCACTTTTGGTAAAAAATTGTGTTTTACATTTCTTTGCATTTTTTAAAATTGTTCTGCGGTTTCTGGTCTTGCCTTAAGATCCTTATTTACATTTGGGCACTTATGAGTATATCAGCCGAGTGTCCAAATCGGAAAGTTGAGTTTGAACGTGATTTTGAGGGCACTATTATCTCCCACAATGCACTGGTATTTTATAGTAAGCTTCGTAGTTCACTGCATGAATGCAATTGAATATGGAGCAGAACGAAACTGTGGATCTTAGTAGTAAGCAACACAGTGGAACGAATTGTTTGTTCATATAGCCGCTAAGCCAGTGATTGTTTTTCCCACAACGTTCATTCATTAATGAGTGGATTATGTTTGTAAGCAATATAATCAAGAATTATTCCATTAACAGCGTAGAAGTTTACTAACATTAATTCAGAATTCAGTTTGTGTGTGTGTGTGTGTATGAACATTAAACACACACATATATATATATATATATATATATAAAACCTTCTCTTGATGTAAAAGTTTCTTGACCAATATTAAAGTTCTTCACACTTGATTCTATATTGAACCAAAAGTGGTTCTTCTACAGCAATGCACAAAGAATCTTTGTAGCAGTGTATTTTTGAGTGTTGCTTGAAAAGTCAAGGAGAAGCACCATTATTGGCATCTACACTGAAAAAACCATGAGTCAGGAACTGGTTTTCATGTTCCATGACTTTTGTCATGTCCCATAGAAGCTGAAGAACGCTGCAGTGAGCTGCAGGATATGTCTGTGGGGCTCCTGTGTTCAATGTGGATGTGATTTCTGCTGGAACTGCATTTCAGGAGTTCAGGTAGCTTCTGATTTGTGGTAGGAAACCAGTTCCCCTTTGAAAGGTGGATCAAGGAATGCCAGATGATCATTAAAAAGGAGGAAATGAGGTGGTGGACAAAGACTGAGGGAGACATATGATCAATGAGATGAAATTTAAGAGAAGGGATTTATAGGATGTTAGTTTAGGGGCAAGGGCTTCAGACAGGTTCCACCTCCCAAAATATTGTTATGTCATAACATAATCAATACCTCTAAGCTATGTTAATGCTACAATCCTCATTAGTCAATTGTTTTGCTCAGATCAGATTTGGCTGTATTGAACCGTAAAGATGTTCTAAATTAAGAAAACCAGTCGCTTTTTCAAATAATGGGGCACTCATAACATACAATATTACATTTATTTAAGCATAAAGTCCAAACCTTCAGCAAAACAAGAAAATCACCTTGCTGGTTACAGCATGAGCAGAGGCAGGTCGACATGCATGTAAGATCTCCGCCTTCATATGGAAATCTATGCAAACTCAATAGCCAGAGCAAGCAGAAATCTGATGTTTTGAGTGCATTACTGAGCCAAACACTGCAAATTAACTCAATGTTTTCAACAGATTTTATCATTGATTTAAAAATCTGACCTTGAATTTCGAGTATTTTTGTCTCTCCTCATTCATTTTGCCCAGGGAGTGATCAGACATTTCTATTAGGATTTTGGCCTCCTTCACTAACTACAGAGGAGCCTGTTCAGTGAGAGACTGCTCCTTCCCAAGTGCAGGACCAATAGACTTAAAAACTCTTTTGTCCCGCACGCCATCAGACTGTACAACTCCTCTCTGGGGGGGAGGAGGGGTAACAGGAGGATTAAGGATGGGAATGAGTAGGATCTGAACCAACAGTCAACAGCTAACAGCAACCTGTAACCATCACCACACACTGGACTCTCTGTGCAATAAAAAAAAAAAAATTCAAGTGCAATAATAATGTGCAATAATGTGCAAAACACCCTCCTACAGGACTTTTTTTCTCATGCACTATTGTCTAGATTGTATATTGTAATATAGGCTGTATATTATATATTCTATATATAGTGCTGCTTACCTCTACTAAATTACTTTTTCTGCCTATCTTCTGCTTACTGTACTGATGCTGCTACTGGAACCTTAATTTCCCTGAAGGAACCCTCCCAAGAGATCAATAAAGTTCTATTCTATTCTATTCTATTCTATTCTATTCTATTCTATTCTAACAGCAATACGTGCATGCATGCAGGCAAAAAGATGCATGAAATCAGATGTGACTGTCATGTCTACAAATCAGAAATATGCATCCAATCTAGGATCACATATGAAAATGGCTCAAATCAGATTAGATTTGACATTTCCACACAGCCCTAAACAAACAGATCTGGCTCACATTAAGGCAAGAAACTGGAATTCAGTCATTTCAGCCCAGTAATGTGCATGTAGCCCTGGAGCACTAAACAGCAACAATTTGGATGTCCTGATATAATGAAATTATTTTAATTACACATTACTCACTAATTACTTAAATTATTGGAGTTGGAAGGCTGTGGAATCTTAACTGAAGCCTATGGGACGAAATAGAATGGATAAAGTTAGGAGATGAATCCATTTAAGCCCTTTTGATTATTTTTCGGTTTGCAGATTAAAAGTTCTTTGTTCGGAGCAGAATTTACAGGAAACGACATTGTGACATACAACTTCTTTATCTGTGACAATGACTATGCAAAATTTTTTACAAGAAAGCCAAAGCACCCCTAGGTAGGCCAATGCATTGTCCAAAGACCATGTCTAATATGCAACTCACTCCCTCATATGACCATAAGCTGTTTACCCTTCTTAGATCTTTTCTAATTAAAAATGTCATGCAAGTCAGGCCTTACTGGCGTGGGCCCTTCTTTGCGCTGTTAGCTCTCTCGGGATGATGATATGTAAGTGGCCACATCAGAAGGGGCTGAAGCCCAGCTACAGGGGGTCCGAGTCCATATGGCACCATGGAAGCTTGCTACTCACTCCCCAGGCTCTGCAGTGACTCACCAAGTGAAATACACAATCCTTTCAATGGCCTATTCTTCACATTCAACTCTTGTTCTGAACACTGTTTAATTTAGTGTGTTATGTTGGCCTTATTGAAACTCATTTGGTATTCAAAGATGTGCTACTGCCTATAAAGCCCAGACAACACGAACAGTGACCTAATCACGGCTTGTTTGATGCACTTTTGCTCCAGCTTGAACACTAGTTCCTGCTGTTCTTTTCAATGTAAGCTGGAACTCAATTTGTATTAAAAATCTTTCCATGCTTATGTAGGAATATTTTTAGTTGAACTTTCGGGATTTAACCACACCAAATCAAATCAGAAGTATTACATTAGGCTTTGGGTTTGTGCAAATATCGGTCTTATCTAATTAACCATAAAAGAAAAGGTTAACAGTCAAAAATAGACCCACCGGTAACTCAGCAGTGTTAAATTTACTCCTACATGGTTCATTGAAATAACAAAGTGGGCTGAGATGAACTCTGGAGGAGGGTATTCATCACTCAGCTCTTCCTGTGTACATAATGAGCTGTCTGCTATATACATTGCACAGTAAACATCTATAATAAGATTATATGGTGCATGACATCAGTCCTGCGCGCCACCCTCAATCACACATGTACACATGAGCTCAGCGTCTCTAGCCAAAAACATTGATTCATTCTGTCTTTGATGTCATGAAGCTTTTGAGGCAGGTCAAAAAGCTAACATGCCATGTCTCAAATCCAGGTGTTTACTTGTGTCCTCCACTGTAGTCTGGTTGCGTGCCATGCACGTGTAGGTATGATTCTGTTGTGCATTAGCAGGTGCCGGTGGTTTGGTGGTTAAGGTTTGTGGCTTCTCGGTTGAGAACCCAGCCGTGCGTCAACAGCAGTGTCTGGCATGTTGCGGCTGTCAAATTATTTCTTTTGGAAGGGCCAGGTGTTACGCGTGTGCGTGACTGTGCTGTCCTGTGGCAGCTGAGTGTGCATTGTGTTGTGGGTTTGAGTCAGCGACATGGCCTCATTCAAGAAAGCCCTTCAGCAAAAACAATCTGAATTCTCATTAGAGAAGGCCCTCCTTCCCGACAGTGATCCGAATGCATCTGGCCACTGGGAGAGACACATATGGTTGAGGGATGTGGATTTATACTTGAGCACATAACCTGAGGGCTTACTGCCCTCATCATAGTGTAATGAGGCCTTTAACAATGTAGTGTGGCCTCCAGACAATAAGGCTGACCCCAGGTTTCTTCAATGGTGGGTTTACCTCAAGTGTCTCTACAGTATTGTGCTATTAGACCTCTAAGTAGAGTCAATTTAACACTGAACAGGTGGAGGCAAGCCACGGAGGAAACCTGCGGATAGCCTCCACCTGTTCAGTGATAAACTGGCTCTGCTTATAGGTCTTTCAGGGCTAATAGCACTGCAATTATTATGTAGACTCTCCAAGGTTAATACAACAATTGTGTAGTCAGTCGTCTGGCTGGGTTGGGACGCAGGCAGACACTGAAGGTAATGAAGCAACCCTGCTGGTAGCTAGAACTGGCAATCATGAGATTTCGTTGGGAGACCTGTTTGGGACATTACAATAGTCCAGAGTCAAGAGACCAGAAAAGCATTAGTCTGCATTAATGAATGAGCATGGACATTCTTTTTGGAAATACTTCGGCACCAGTCCCATACAAGACAGTTCCCAAGTGCACCACAGTATGGGATCAATCAGCGTTAACCAGGTCAGGACAGCAGCATTAGAGATAATTCAGTCCAGTAGAGTGTTTGGATTAATTTGGACAGTGTTTTTTAACAAGCAACGTTGTCATAAAGCAGTTTTCCAGAAGTGAGAAATGAGAAACACAGACTAATGCGAGGTATAGCTTTAAACATCTGCCTAAACATGTGCTGCAACTTCATAATTTCTGGAACACAGCCAGTCCATCAGCTTGGTTGTTGCTTCGCAAGTGCCACATGTAGCTGTGATTGGCCGAATAGGTTCTTGTAGCCTTGTTGAACCCTGGGTTGATGAAAAAGTGTGGGCTAATGGGCTTAAGGCTAGAGCGCACCGGTCAAACGTTTTAAAACAAACATCCTTGTCAGTGGGAACATGGGTTAAACTATTTCTGGCTCTGGAGCTAATGTTACTGCTGGACACAGCTCCCCTGATCTGTCCTGACTACAGTGGAGACTGAAATCAGGAAAAGTCACTAACACTAGTAATCGCATTTTGGCAAAAGGGGGCCGGATTAACCACTGTTATTTTTGACTAACGTGCTGTGTCTGCAGCTATCTGCCATCAAAACTAGACATAATAATCAAACCAGTACGGTATGGGAATGAGTTAGTAAGACCTTGATCCCATCAAGGTTGCCATATGTTGGTTTTCATCTGGATGGTCTGGTTTGGTCAAACAACAAACTGACCCCATTATCCCACATCTTAGTTGTTTCCACACCTTCCTGCCACACTCTATTTTTAATTTATGTGGCATGTGACCTGTGGGGCTTGATAGAAAGCAGATATACTTGGTAGATATTCAATATTCAAGGATCAGAGCGGAGATGCTGGTAGCATCTCCTTTGCACTGTAGGCTCTCTTGTGATGTTGATGATGATGTATAAGTGGCACATCAGAAGGCTGAAATCACTGAACCTCATAAAATGTCACAGTGTCATCTGCAGCTGAGTGTATGCGAAATGCAAAACGAAACTGCAGAAAGTATGCAAAATAGTAATGTCTTGAAGGCTCGGACAAACATTGTTTAGGACCACACCAGATAGTGGTGCAGTTCCTGTAATAAGATAAGGCCCAGAACATGTAACACCACTGAAATGACTCTGCCTTATAAGAGCATTAACCCAGCCCAGTAGAGTTTGGCTGCCAGTTAAAGTGACCATGTGTGCGCACCGTGTGGGTTGTCAGGCCTGCACTCTTGCACAAGACGCCTCGGGAGATCATTCATCTAAAGCTAATAAGGGCCATGCTAATTGGACGTGTGGATATTTTTTTCTTCGGTGGATGTGGATCATCTGCTCTGCCAGTGTGTTTGTGTGTTTTTCTGGAGAGAGATGAATCATTAGAATCATTAGAAATGAGAGACTTTGTCTTCAGAAATACCACGAGGGGCTGGGTGGATGTAGGTAGAATATCTGTGGGGAACATGTTCGTTAATTAAAATGTGTCTTAGGACGATTCATTACTGTTACGTGTGATCATCTATTTCTGTCTATTTACTGATGACACAGGTTGTGTTTTTTTTTCTTTTTAGTTTCTTTTTTTTTTTCAATTCTCTTCTCTTTTTTATCAGCGTTATGACCAATCTGCCCAGTGTGACGTGTGAAAACGGTGGTGTTCTCCATCAACACCTTCATTACTTAGCCTGCGTGATGCGTCCGCCCACCCGCCAGGCCTTGGTGAGTGACTGTGATTGGTGAGGAACAGGCCATGTGTGGGCGCAGAGGTGTCATTCTCATATTAGTGGCGCTCACACTGTGTGTACCTACACCCCATGGTCTATTCCATAGCTCAGGGAGGATGATGATGATAATGATGATGATGATAATGATGATGATGATGATGATGATGATGATGATGATGATGATGATGATGATGATGATGATGATGATGATGCCCACATAGTGTGGTCAAGCAGTGTTTCATCCACTACATCTGACCACAGATAGAGGCAAAATGCAGTCTCACTCTGTTTTCATCTCTCTCTTACACACACACACATCCTGCTGCCAGTCTAACCACTCCTCTGTCCACTCCTCCGTGATGGCCCTAGTTATGCTTTCAGAACTTTTAAACAGGCACGAAGGTGATCAGACATCATCCAGCCACACACAATTTTGTTTGATGTGTTTTCTTTCAAATTTTTTTCGTTTCAATAAAACAAACAAACAAACAAACAAAATGTATTCTTAAAAGTATTTTTTAATGATACACGATTGACTGTGCATGTGTTTCTACATGAAGTATCTGTATATATTTATGATTTGTTTGTTATTTATAATGTTAATATTGTAGAGACTATACTGTATACACTATAATTTATCTATTTATTGTACGTAGTGCCTTGCTATCCCTTTGCTGCTGTAACAAATGTGAATTTCACCACTGCAGGACTAATAAAGGATGATTTAATCTTATCTTAAAATGATTTTTAAGTTCTATTTAGTAACAAAGATATTTATTAACAGATTTATTAGCAAATATATCTGTGTTTTGTTTCATTGTAAACATACAAAATGAGAATATACATACAGTGGTACCAGCTTCTCTATGTTCACATGACAAGAACTTTGTTTGACAGCATTCATTATATTGATCATCACAAAAGATCAGTGAAGACAGTGAAGATCTGAAAAGGATGGTGATCCTGTCAAGATCAGTCAAGAATGTGTCCAAATGTCCAAATGCAGATTCAAAGCTTGTCATTTGATTCTTCCACCCATCCATCCATCCATCCATCCATCCATCCATCCATCCATTCATCCATCCGTCTTTCACCTGTGAAAATCACAGTGTATCCAAGTGGTAACACACAGGAATTCACACACTCACACCTAGTTCACTTGTCCTATGTATTTTTGGGAGGCAGGAATATGTTTGGAGGTGGGAAGGTAAAACATTAAACCCTAAAAACATTGCACCGCCTTTAAGCTTGGTGCTGGTGGTGGCATGCTCTGTGGCAGTTGTGCAGCCAGTTGAACTGGATCACAGCACAAAGTGAAAGGAGTAGTTAAGAAGGAGGAGTACCGCAGAATTCTTCAAACCATCAGGTGTTTGAAACTTGGACACAACTGGGTGTTCCAACAGGACAGTGATCAAACACACATCAAACTTGGTTGTAGAATGGATAAAACAGGCTGACATTAAGCTTTTGGAATGGCTTTCTCACTGGACTGTTCTTAAGTGTCTGGTCTTTGTCGGAAATCCAATATATTTATTTGAACTCTACCAATTCTGCCAAGAAGAGTGATCAGATATCCAACCAGAATAATTCTGCCAGATGTTTGTTGATGGCTACCAAAATCATCTGACCAATAGGCAACTTGCTACATGTATCCAGATCCCATTTTGTATCAGTTTAATATTATAACTTCTGCTGAAGCCCAGTATGAGTGTATGTAAATGTCCAACCACAACTGTATGACATACAAGCATTACCATATAAATGTATTACATGAGATCGCTTTTCAAGGCTAGATGTTTCATTTATACAGTATATGTCAAATCATCATGTGCGTGTGTGTGTGTGCAGAGCTGGAGGACGTATGCAGAAGAACTTTCAGGGCCAACTGGGCTGTAAATGTTTGGGAACCACTGATGTAAGGAAATAGGGTTGAAGTCCTGGTTATTGAGGGAGCTGTGTTTTCTAAGAGCTTTCAATAATACATCTTTCCCTCATATTGAGCAGGCCACAGCTGAGTCACAGTACTAGTGCTTTGGAAGTCATTTGATGCCCACCTGTTTTCCATAAACGTTTCATTAACTCTGTGTAAGACCTTTGTCTACGACTGTACGACTGTATCCACCTGGGAATGCGGTGAGAAGAGTCTTCACAGCTTATCTCGTCCCGTCCTGCTAAGGTTGGTAAACTGTCATGTTAGGGCTGGGCAATAAGGACAAAAAAATCTTGTCCCAGTATATTTTAGCTGAATGGCAATATGTAATATGCTTTATGATGTGAAAAATAGAATGTGAATATAATTTCAACATATGAAATTTGATATTCTTCTTTCTACACACTACGTCACCTTATACCCTTTCCATGGAGTGTGTGTGAGAACGCGAGTGGGGCGGAGGGGTACAGAGTAATGGAACAGCTGAGAGCGGGGGCTGAGCAGAACGAGGGGACAGAAAAAAAGATTTCCACAGCAGAATCTGGAAACAAAAGATCATTTAAAAATTTGATATAAATGATATTGTCTTTGCAATACTGTTGTTTATTGGAATTTCGTGTGATATGTGTGATAATATGTGTAAAGAAAAGAAAAATATTTTAATAAATGATTTAAATATTTGTTTCAATAAATAAAATGGTAAAGGTGCTCATAGATGCACTGTGTTTTTGCCCTCCACATACATACACACTCGTGAATTCACACACTAGGGGGTGGTGAGCACACATGCCCAGAACAGTGGGCAGCCCTATCCACGGCACCTGAGGAACACCTGGGTCTTGCTCAATGGCACTTCAGTCATGTCCTGCCAGTTCAGGCATTCAAACTGGCAACCTTCCAGTCACAAGACTGGTTCACTAACCACCGGGCCATGGTTGCCCGCTAAACATACAACTACAAAATAGAAGAATAGAGTCCACCTGCATGTAATATATTCTCAGTATAACTACAGCTGTGATCAAACAGCATCATGAAGACCAAGGAACACACCAGGCAGTTTAAGGAAAAGGTTGTGGAGAATTGAAAAGCAGGGTTAGGTTATAAAAAATATTCCACGCTTTGAACATCTCACAGGCCACAGTTCAATCCATCATCCGAAAATGGAAGGAGTATTGCACATCTGCAAACCTACCAAGACATGGACAGCCCAGATGAGGAGAGCACTAATTATAGAAGCAGCCAAGACGCCTATGGTCACTCTGAAGGAGCAGCAGAGAGCCACAGCTCAGATGGGAGAATCTGTCCACAGGACAACTATTAGTTGTGTATTCCACAAACCTGGCCTTTATGGAAGAGGGCCAAGAGGAAAGCCATTTTTGAAAGCAAGCCAGCAGAAGTCCCATCTGTAGTCTGCCGCAAGCCATGTAGGGGACACAGCAAATGCGGAAGAAGGTGCTCTGGTCAGATGAAACCAAAGTAGAACTTTTTGGCCTAAATGCAAAATGCTATGTGTGGCAGAAAATGAACCTTTTCTTTTCATGGAAGACACTTTGATAAATATGAAGCTATGTCATGTCAAGTCTTTTTTTTTACTAATTGTGAAACATACTGAGGCCACTTTTATCAAATGAACAGTGTCTGTTCATTCCAATCACATGTGCTAAGCAGCACAGTCTTCCAAGAAGGTCCCACTGCTCTGCATTGAAGCAATTTTGCAAATTCCCCATCAGATGCAATCCAACAGTGTCCAGGTGTGATGACAGATCACACACTCACACCACCACAGCCAGTTGGACCAATTGGGTGCATCTGTGCAGCTCGGTCCTCAGTTAAGCCCGCACTCTGTCTGGGAAGAGCGTCACGGCCACAGTAGGGGAAAATGTGTGGGCCACATGCAGCAAACAATCTACAAAAGACTCGCATGTCCTGATTGGCCAGGGGCACAGTTCCTCTGCGGTTTGAAGCGGTAGGCTCCATCGACAAAGGCACTTCCCTGAATCCCAGCTGGGGCACTGGCAGTCCTCTGAGAGCATTTCATCCCATTGTTCAAGATGTGACAAATGACAAACAAAAGCGTGATGAATACAGTGCTGCATTCATGAGTTTAATAGGAGGAAAGGGCATAAATAAACCAAATTTACATGGAATTAAAAGCTTAGTTTAGGATGTGAGCAATGCCTATGTCAGCTCTGAGAATGGCAACATAATGTCCGCCTTTCCATTAATCACTGGAGTTCTTGCGATACTGTTTGAATATAATCACATAAGTACATGTTTAACCTCTAAAGTTCCAATATTATTGGGAGTCCCCTGCCACCCCTTCAGAGGCTGACCTCAGGCATTGCTGCAAACCTATCTAAGATGGACCTTGAACTCCCCTGCCACGCCAATCACACTGGTTGCCCACTTTCTGGCTACTGGACATGATTAAGTTTCACACTCTGCCATCACAGACTATGTAGAAATTTACATGGACCCTAATTAAATGCTACAGTTACTATTATGACCACCATTAAACTATCGTCATTCCTCCAGTACAATTGAACATTACAGCAGATATCTGGTGGTCCAGTGTCACCTATCAATAATGTACAAGTAGTTTGACCATAGGAGATTGGGAGGGAGTTATGTCTTTAGGCTTTGTTTCATGTGTTGATCATCATATTTTCTGTGAGGCTGCTTTGTCACAACATAAATATATTTATATATTTTTAAATATTTGATATCAAAGTTTGTAATAGATTTTTGCAGCAGACCATTGAAGTAGATCCCTCAAATGGTGGGTCCTGGTCATTGAAGAGGTTACTTTTCCACTGAATAGTACCCAATATACTTAACTCTACTTGACTCTACAGCAGTGGCCTGGTGGTTCGTTAACCAGCCTTGTGACTGGAAGGTTTGGGGTTTTAAAGGATAAAATGCGTTTAAAGGCTTAAACTGGAAGTGTTTATATTGTTGTAGAATTAGCCAGTTCATGTTCTCCAGTCATGTATTGAGAGCAGAATATATCCTGTTCTAAATAAAATATAACATTACTGTGTAAAAAAGTTAATGTGAGTCTGTTAAGAACCAATACTGGTAGCATCACAATATGACACATTGACCTGAATAGCACAACAATAGCACTGATATCTGCTTTGTGTTGCATGGGTGATCCTCACTGGCCAGTAAGGACTCTAGAAAGTTTACGTCACATTTAGTCCCTACTCGGTTTGCTTGGAACCACGAGTGAGCAGGTACAAAAATAGTAACCAGTTCCACGAACCAGGTCTCAAATCTGCCTTCAGATTTCCTGCACTTTAGATTTTTGTTCATTAGTCAGGACATTTTAACTTAACTTAAATTTCATATAATAATGAAATTGCTTTCCCACAGAATTACTCCAGTTGTTTTAATGTGCAATAAACAATTATCAAAATATACCATTGTTCTGTCATCTGTGGCAATGACTTAATAAGAGATATTAGTACCAATAAATGCCAATAAATTATGTTCCTACATGTAGTTATGAGAGATAGGAAGCTCTTTATGGAGTTTAAGGGGTTAAAAATGGGGTTTACCATTTTGCATGTTCATAAACTGAGTCGTCCTATGCTGTTTCGGAACGTTCTGATTGGACCTTCAAGACTAAAGACCGCCCTGTGGCTCTTTGTTTTCATGATGTGTTTGTATTCTCCTTGATGTCCCGTGACTCCTGTTGCTCTTCTCCTCACGAGCATGAGTCAGAGAGGCATCAGAGGAAGCTCTTTGGGTCAAGGGGCTTTTTCATGTTCTGCAATGCTGACGTCCAGTGGGCCTCCCGCTGACCTCGACATCAAGGTGACCTCAGGGGCACCGGGCCCTGCTCCCTGGTGATGATTTCGTCAATCCGGGGGCAGCAGGCAGTAAAATTCAGCAATGCTGAATTAACTCTTACAGCAGGGGTCACTGACAAACTAACACTGAGGGCATACGCTCACTGGTCACTTTAGTAGGAATTCCTAGTTAGGTGTATAGTTAGAGGCTGGGAGTTAGTCATCCTCTGGTAAGTTTCCAACCATCGTGCCACTAACTTTGGACCACTACCCTAATAATGTGTAATCAGCAGCAGTCTTGTAGTCAGAAACTGACCTGTGACAAGTGGTGAAGAGGAGAGCTGATACTTGCAACAATCTGTAATTGTACTCCTATGTAATGGACAATAGAGGTCAGAATGTCATTAAAGATCAGAAAATGTCCAGAGTAAGTATGAAGGGTGTAAATTAAAGCAAGATTATGTATTTTTACCTTAAAATAACACAATTGTGTTGATGCCCGACTGTAATAAGAAGAATAGTATCTCTATCATTGCAATTTCAGGCCCAGCACTCGGCTAACCGCTCAATGACCATTCACACTTGTCATTAACATGTATCCTGATATGATCATAAGTATCCAACACAGAGTACAGGAGTGTGAGACACGTGTCTCAAGGACTCGATGTAGTCGGGTCACTCAAGCAACATTTGGAGGTGGTCAGAGACGCACATGACATTTTATTTTGATGCATCCCTGACAGCAAAGCACTGCTCGTGAGATCTCAGCGTTCATTTTCAAGTTATCCGAGCACTCTACTTAACAAACTAACGTGAGTTTTTTTACAAACTCCAGGAATATACTTAATTTTCTTCCACTTTGAATCTCTTGGCATATAAAATTACACATGCTATAGGGGGGAATGGACTTGAAATGTGATTTGTCTTCGCTGGGATTAATTATCCTCCCCACCTTCAGCTGTAGGGGGAACCCATAAAAAAATACTAATTCTCTATAACGCTGTTATAAAGTGGACAATTAATGTGTATAGATAACCAGTTTCAATAGTCAGTGAAACAGCACACACTCACACAGAGTATTTTGTGATGTTGTTAGCTGTGTTTGAGATATTTTTTAATAGTTTGAAATTTTCGTTTTGAGTGAAGGGCTTTGATTAAAAAGAGCTCAATGATAGGTCAGGTTTTGAAGGAGAAATATTGTGGTATTGTGGTATCAATCAAATTGTAAGAAATGATAACGTGGTACTATCTATAATTGTTTATTTTTCTGTATTACAAAATGAGTCACTTTCAATATACACCCAGAAGGAATCATCCAATTCCAGTACACGACTGCAATGATGGCAGTGATTCATTTTCAGTGCCAGGTCCTGCTTCTGTCTTGAGGGAGATGACCAATGAATCTATCTGTGGAGGCATGGTGGTCAGCACCAGGATCAGTGGTTTGATGTCAAGTGTGACATATCCAGGCTCTGGTGTCATGTTGTGGGTACAATTTCATAAGATGCTAGATCAGCTTTGGTCTCCTTTACAGCCCAATGTTATGGTAATTAGGTCTTATGGTAATTAGCTAACAATAGCTCCACATTCTCTGATTGCTATTCCAACAGGACAACGATTCTTGCCTTGAAGACACAGATATTATGCTGTGTGTGACATCCTATTGAATGTGCTACCAACACTCTACCCCTACTGCAAAACGAGCAGGATCAGAGTGAGAATATATTATCACAGAACACCATCTATAACTCCAATCCTAGACTCCTGGCATGTTGCGATATACCTGACACTATCCTGAGAGACACTTCTGTATGTGTTGCTCAATAACTATCACCCATATCAGTATAAAATTTGAATCATTTATTGATCCTGATAATGTGTCTTCCTTCTGAATAGCATTGTAATCCTACACTTCGTGAGTGCAACTGTTTGTGCAGCTAACTTTAATTCCAAGGGGATACACTAAACTTTTAAACTTTGGGATTTTGACTTTGTGAATGTTGTACCATCTCTTCTGGTGCAGATTTCTTTCGGCCTTCCCCAATTCATACTAGGATTTGAAGCTTTACTAGTACTGTAAGCCATTTCCTGTTTTTCGCATACTACAGCACCGGAAAACCAAATAAATACTAATTCATTTTCGCAGGCCTTTTCCGTGCAGCAGATGTGAAAACAGCACGGTTTGACCCAGCCGTGGACATGTGGTTTCAGTCAAGTCCGAAAGTGCGCACATTGTCCAGTTTTTCAAAAGCATTATCCCAAGTGCCTTTGTTATTCCGCATGGTCAGGAAATGTCATTTCCATCCCAAATCTGTCTACCATTCATCTTCACTGGACAATAAAGTTCTCCTTTACTCACAATGATTCAATTTCCCATTTGAGAGCAGCACTTTAATGCTATAATCCTTGCCTTTCGTTCTCTTTTTTTTTTAGCCGATGTTAAAGGTGCACACTGTGATTTTAAGCCAAGTGTCACCCTGCCCTGTCATTTACGAGACTATTACAGGCATAAATTGCCCCCCTCAGATTCATAGATGGTACACCGTAGTCCAAAAAGCTGAAGAAACTTGTTTTGAAGCTCTAATTGCTTTGTTTGGTGGATAATGATAGTTGTCACGTCTGGGACGAACATGGGCCCTAATTAGAACACCTGAAATGGCAACATACACAGGCTTTCCTGTGTTTGTGAAAGAACGGAACAGTCTGTGTAGTTGGAAGCATTTCTAAAACATTTTAGAAATGCTTTGATTAACTAATCTCATCATTTGTTCCATTTCAGGATGAAGTAAACAAGAAACTAAACCCAATCAGGTGACTTGCTTCACAATTCAAATGTCATTACTTATGTAATTACTATAGAAAACTATAGAAACAGGTTGTTTGTGTCTTATCAATGCAGACGTATGAATGACTAAGAAAATGAGAATGCCATCTTGTGGTTAAACTGAAAAACTGAAATGGCTTTGAGGGTTTAATGGTCAGATTTGTGCAGCAGTATGGTTGGACTGGTGATTTATTGAGCTGGTCAATGAAATATGAATCCCAGTCCCAATCACTTTACTCTGCCTTAAACTAGAATTAAAAATTGGGAAATAAATAGTGTTATGCACTTTTTGTGACAAACCATGTGTTGAAGATTTGGGTGCAGAAGAGTTACATAGTCCAATCAGCCATAACATTAAAACCACCCATTTGAAGTGCAGTGAATAACAGATTGCCTGGATACAGGGGTGGAGTTTGTTTGGCAGCAGTGGTCAGTTTTTGATGATGTGTTGGAAGGAAGAGAATTGGGTCAAATTGTGATGGCTAGATGATTGGGTCAGAGCATCTCCAAAACACCATTATGGTCGTATGATGTGTTCTTAGTTTGCAGCAGTCAGGATCTATCAATTTTCACATGCAAAAGAGGGATAAAACGTCCCACACATGTCCCACTAGATCCCACAGAAATGCCAAGGAATTGTGGCTATGTTTTATGGAGGATGTGCTGGGGTTTGGTGGCATAAGTGTGATCTACAAAGTCTTAGACATTTAGATTAAATGTTATGGCTGATTGGCTTCCCTTTGACCCTTAGAATGTTTTATTAAGTAATAAAATATAACAATATCAAATATTATGAAACAATTATGTCCTAAAAATGTCTACAAGTGCCTAATGTTGTACTTCAAGGTAATCCCAAATGATTCCCAAATACTCCCCAAAGAATATGGATACTGGAAAGAGACTTAACACTACAACCTTAAAAATGCTGTTCAAAAATTATAATTCAGATATTCTATTTCATGTGGTTCTCTTTAATGATTAAAATAAAAAATATTTATAAAAAATAAAATAAAAATAAGGTTTGGAATCAATGTTTTCAATAATAAAAAGCTAATTAAATGTATAAAATGCACGTGCTGTGCACAGCTGTGTGGAATTCGAAATACTTAGAAGCTGTAAATATTATAAATAAATAAATAAATTAATTAATTAATTAATTAAATGAATATTCATTCATAACAATTACAGATTGAGGCAGAGATCCTGAAAAAAAAAATACATTCATGCAAATAAATAATTACAATACTTGCAATATTGAATACAACACCTGTTCTTTTCTGGTTTTGTGTATTTAAACCCACATTGTGTTAGTTGTAATTATTCTATACAACATAATGAACAGAAAATGGCACTGTATTACATACATTACAAATCACATGAACAATGAATTTAAGTACATTGAGTAGTGATATATTTTACATACAGTATCAATCAGAGGTTTGGACACAACTGCACTCTTCAGCCCTTAAAAAAAGATGAAAGCTGTCCAAGATTGTATAAATCAAATTAAATCTTTAGTGTAGTTAAAAACATGACAAATATGCAAAATTCTAGTATTTTGGTTTATATACTGTTTTGTATATATACACCATATTGAAGTTTTCAAGCCTAAGGGCATGTATTCAGCCCCACGTTTCAGTCCCTCACAGCAATGTTCCACTGTCTGGTGATCTGTTTCCTGCTTGACAGACAGACTTTTATTTTAGAAGCTTGTCAGAAAACAAGATCTTGCTATAATTTATATAAAGTGATAATTGCAGGTTTGAGTTATCATTTCAATAAGATATTAATGAGTAAGTCATTGTCATTGATGTAATTTGCAGCTCTTTCTGGGGATAATAATGAGGATGTCCACCTTAGTGATTAACATAATAATCATAATGATATCCTATGAGCCGAAGTGTGTTTTCACACTAATACACTGCCCTGGTGAAGCTGGCCTATAGAGGGAGGCCTGTAGAAAGAGCTGTTATTGAATCTGCAGTACGCAGGCCAAGCGCAGGTGGAGGGTGGAAAACATTGTGGAGCAGTCTCTGATCCTGCAGGGGAATAATGTGTTAGCCTGTCACTGAAGAATATGTCATAGTCTACTTCGCACATCTGATCCAACAGCTTTAGCCATGGAAGTTCTCTGAAGCCATGTGACATCCAAGCCAGCTGCTGAAAACCCCATCACACATCAGATTACCATGGAAAGAGTTATTCAGACCACCACTGCTCACCATCACATGGGAAAATTTCTTCATTTTCATTGACACACAAGTTTATGTAACAGTACACAGAATAATATCTTAGAATAAAACAAACTAAACTGTACAAATAGGGTTACGGGGTACTTCTGATTCAATTATATATATATATATATATATAAATATATCCATCCATCCATCCATACATTTTCTGAACCGCTTATTCCTGAATAGGGTCACGGTGCCGGAGCCGGTGCCCAGCTGGCAACTTTGAGTGCAAGGGCGGGAAACAACCCTAGACAGGGTGCTAGTCCATCGTAGGGCACACACATGCACACACACATCCACACACTCCGGTTATATATATATATATATATATATATATATATATATATATATATATTTAAAATGCACCTTAAGCATTGGGCTACATCCACACAGTAGGTAAAAGTTGCCCCGAAACCAAATTTTAAACAACCTCAGTTAAAGGTTTCTTTTAACCATCTACCAGTGTCTGGTACCAGCTGGAGGACAGATTTTCCCACTGCTCCATGCAGAATTCTTTCAGCTGTGTGATGTTACAGATCACCCCACAATATCTCAGTAAGATTAAGATCTGGGCTTTGACTTGGCCCTCTTATGCTCTAGTTTTTCGACCAATGGTCTCACAATTTTCTCAAGCAATTTCCTTTTTCAATTCTATAATTCTAAATCACAATACCCATATTTATGGCTGAATTATATTTTCTACATCAAGTGTTGTGTTAATGAGTATGGAATGGGCAGTGAAGACACTTCTTGCACAAACCAACCTCTCTTCAATAATCTCCATTGTCTTGCTTGGTGTCCACATTGACACCAATGCATAGTTAGAAAACACGGACTGGAACCTTGTGTCTTTTGTGATGCATTAAGTATCAACCAGGCTTTTTTGGTTGCATCCTATAATAGTTCCATTTTGAAAGTAATTGAGTCCTTTAGTCCAGACTTAACAGCTCGCGTCGTGTACTTCAGTCAGACAGTTTGATTGAGGCACAACAGAGGCCAGCCAGTCAGAACAGATGTCATTTACATATAGCAGTTTTCCAAGGTCCTGAAATCGGTTAGAAAATGGTCACACAGGAAACGGCTGCTTTTCCCCCTGATATTATTCCTGGCAAAAACCACATAGATTAAGTACTAATTAAAAGTTGGAGACATTTTGGTGCAACTAGGCTATCATCATCTCCATCCTCTCCATGGACCACCCTCCACATTTAAGTGATTCAAAAAACACCCTCTACTTTTAAAGCAGGAGCATAATAACCTCTCAAACACCTCATTACAACACTGGAACCTTTGGCCTTATATAAAATAATGAACATCCTCGGTTTCCAGGGAATCACAGTGATGGAAAAATCAGGGCTGAGAGGATATGAGGGTGTGATGAGGGGGGAGATTTCTCCGTCCTCAGAAGAGCCACAGTCCTGGAGTCCTGGAAAACCACTCCCTTCCATGGAGAGAATGAAGCAGAGAGGAGAACACAAATCCTTACAGGAACGATTTCACCAGGCTGATTTGCCGAGCTCTGCTGAATCACTCTCTGCTTGTCTTCTTTTCATCTGAACAGAAGGTGAAATGATTAAGAATATGATGTGTGAAAACATTTTTCCCCTTAAGAATAGTCAAGTACTAAGTAATCCCTTCTGGCAGGCTCCCCTCTCACTCTCCCGCACCTTCTCTGTTCAGCCTGAATGAAAACTTTAAAATCATGTTTGTGTAGATCTTTTGTATTCCTTTAATTTGCATTTTTTAAATTAAGATATCACTAATATATAACTCACCAAAATGCATGGGAGGAATTATTCATATTGACTGCTAACTACTGAGTCATTAAAACATAAGTTATGTAACTACAAAAGTTAGGATCCAGTTTAAAGAGCATCACCAGCAGCCTTTTAGCCCAGCTTCATTTCTCCAAACTCCTTCAGGGTCCTGAAGGAATGGCTGCTGGTTATCATGACTAGGACTGGGTATCATTTGCAAATTGTACACTTACAATACTTTCAATTTGATACCAATACCAAAACAATACTTTTCTCAATACCTGTTTGAACCAAATGTGGTCCACATCCAACACTGGAACTGCGGTGTTAGGATGCTGGCTTCGGTTCTCATCTAATGTCACTAGCACTGTGATAGTATGCCCCCAACAGGCCTCATTCAACAATACCACTACAGCATTTTCATGCTGGCTGCCAGCCTCATCCAACATCAATATTGTGGTGTTAGCATGCTGGTTACTGGCCTTGTTTGACATCACCATTGTGGTGTTAGCATGCCGGCCATCACCCTCATCTATCATCGCTATTGCGCCATTACCACACTGGCTACCAGCGTTATCCATCATCACTATTGCAGGCTGCTTTTGCTACATTTTTCAGTCATTTCATTGGGGCTACACTTTAAATTTGAAATAACTGAATTTAGTGTGTTACACAAAATATGAGTGACAGCTTGCTTTTTTAGGAACATGAGATCAAAGATCAGACAATAAGAACACAATATTTTTTGTTGAAATTGATTACAGATGACTGTTTCACAGTGGTCCGTTCCTGCTTCTTGCCCCCTTTCCACATATTTGATTTGACATTTATGTATGCGTGCGTGTGTGTGTGTGTGTGTGTGTGTGTGTGTGTGTGTGTGTGTGTGTGGTTTCTCTGGAAAATGGTGCTCCATCCAATACTTTTGGGATAAGCTGAGGAATTTGAAGATCATCCAGCACCATGACCTCACAAACAAACATTACTGAATGCAATCAAATCCTTATAGATATACTCCAAAATCTAGCAGAAGGTCTTCCTTGGACAGAGGAATTTTGTCCATATAATGTTTGTGTGATTATTACAACAGAAGGTATTCAGGATCATTTTGTGGAATAGTGTGAGTGTCTCCTCACAGATCCAACACCTGCAGAGGAAAAATGAGGCAGCGAAAACATGGCTAAGAACAAAAGCAGCTCCCATGCATTCATGGCCAGAACTATAAATCTCCTGCCTCTGGCTCCATTCCCGACGGTTCTGGTTCACTGCAACAGGTACAACATGCAGCTTGAAGGAGCGTTTGCATGGTTTTTCTGTAAAGGTCATGTGTCCTCCAAATGCATTAATCTCTAGCAATGCTGAAAGAGAACACTTTTGACATTATGTCCATCATGGGACCTCCTGCTCTGGTGAGGTCTAACCATGCAGCTCCCTTTCTGCATGTGGGTGCAGTTCATTTAGACTCTCCTCTTTCAGTCTTCCACAATATTTTGCCGTCAGGTTAAATCCCATGTTTTCCGGGAATGGTGTAACACATTTCAGCTGGTGGTAAGGTTAGAGTTGGACTTGTGGATATGATTACCCAGTGTTGCCTCTACAGTTATAGTTTATACAGTAGAGAGTTGAAACATTGGTTAAACGTTGTGAAAACAATACGTAGTCAGATACAGTAACAAATAGAGGAAGGTAGGATTAAACAGATAACTCCAATATCATCACTGTACTTTATCAACAGTGTTGGAGGCTGTTCTAGGAATAGACATCATATCCAAGCTCGGATCTATAAACTGCAGCCTTGGACACTTTATTGTCACTGCTGACCAATAAAAAGCCTTTGGCATTTTGAAGGACATCTGCGTTACAGGGTTAAGAGAAGAAAAAGTCCACTGTGGCTAGGATGCCATCACAGGCTGACAAGTATCTGCTCCAGAGACATCGGGGAAGAGGTTATCCATAGCCTAAACTGTCTATTTGAGATCACTTAACCATGGAAAAGGGTGTGTATTACAGTTGCCTAATAGTACCAGGGAAAATGTGAAAAACGAAATCTAACAAACTAATCATGCCTTAATAAATATATTTAAATCTCTGAATAGGAGCCAAAACACTAATGCACTTATTGTGTGTTGACTTTATAGGGTACATTAAGTCTTAGAACCCAAGATCCAGACTTAGTGGGCAGTTAAATGCCATATTCAAGACTTCATAACTCAGGATCAGAGTAGCCTACAGACATGAGACACATTACAAACTACAAAATGTGCCCTAACTAAACATGATCTCATTTCTTCATTGTGTGAGGATATAATCCAGCTCAGGAAACAGCTAAAATGTACTCATTTTTAAATACCAGTTTAAATGTCAAAGGAGCTTCCAGTGCATGTTTACTGCTCTGTCTGTATGTGCATGTCCAACCTGCATGCAGATTCCAACTAATCAGTGAGAGGGGGTGGGGCTAATCACATAATTGAAATTAGCTGCTATTCCTGAACTCAACCTCCTTTTATTCTTAATAAAAATTAATGGCATCTGTTTCATTAGTTTTGTTTTATATACAATAAAGCACCCAAACTTGAAAAGCTCTTACACAGACATAGACAAGACTGCTTCCATATGGAATAAATAGGCAGGACAATGGTGTGGACTGAGGAGTAGCAGGCTAGGGTGAAGCAGTGAGCTAGAAGGGTGTGAGAAGAGCATGGTCCGGGAATAAAAAATGCATTCTTCAACAGGACATTGTTGTCTCTTATGCGTCAGAACCAGCATGTCAGTTTAGTGAATTGCTTTGCGACTGGACTTTTTTTTTTTATACCAAATATTGTGGGTTACAAAAAAAGAATGCTTTCCCATTGATTATGGAAACAAAGGAGCAACTGGTGGAGAAAATCTGGGTTCACACGTGCTGACCCAAGTGCTGAGGCTGATGGGCCTGAGCTCACACAGTGGAGATGTGGTGGAACTGGGACGTTTCGGTCTGGTTGATTAGAGCTGCTGGAACAGTCAAGAGGACCCAGACTTCATTGTTGTGGTGGAATTCTTTCTTTAATTGCTCTGTGTGTGCATCAGGAGCTCTATATGTTTGCATGTGTCTTTGCATGCAAGCAGGTTTGTATTTATAGTGTATTTATAGTGCTTTCTAGAAACAAGATGTTGCCAGCTGATTTTGGGATCTGGGGTCTTCTATGCAATGTCTGAAATGGGATGTCCAGAAACAGGTTGAGGTCAGTTCACATCAGTCCTTGTTATGCCTCCCTCTGTTCACCTCCCATAGTAACTATAAAGTCTGCAAATCTTGTAAAAAAGTCCCTTCTTTTATGGCTTTCTGATTTTTTTTCCCCCCTCTGAAGGCCACATTTAACATTTCTGTGATTTATATACCTCCCAAAAAAATATTTTTACATTAAACATTTTACAGCTGCTCTTTATCCCTTAGAGATAAACAGGATGTTTTTTTGCAACAGTTCCTTTAAGACTGATATATTTTAATGACCTCTTTTCTCACTGGCTACCAGCTGTTAACTGGACAGAAATCCACAGGAACTTCAGAAATAATAAACTTTCCTTACAGATATGTGGATTTTTGTGGAATTCTGCTCTTATGCATTTTCATTCTGATATCCAGAAACAGCACAGCATTCAACCACTTCCCTCCACAACTTTTGTTTGCACTAACAAATGTCATGTTTCATTTTATTTATCGTACCGTGAGCAAACGTATTTTGACTTTTGACCATATACCCCCAAAAATAACTTTCTATTCGATTTTGGAGCTTTGCCATGAGGATTTGATTGCTTTCACCAACAACAGCATTAGTGAGGTCAGAATGTTGGATGATCACCAACAACCTTATCTCCAACCCCCAGTTCATCTTAAAAGTATCGAATGAAGCACCATCATCCCAGAGAACACAGTTCCACTGATCCACGGCTCCATCAAAGTAATGCAACTATCTAACTATCCTTCTTAGTTGATCACCATCCTTTGTCTAGGCATAACTGCCCTTGCTCTCTCTGGCTTTATTGAATTGCTTTCTCTGTCATTACTCAGGCCAGTGTTAGCCAATGTGTGTGTCTGGTAGTTGATGTAAGAGAACTGGCAATCAGTGTTTTCCTCCAGGTGTGATGAGCTGTCCGGTGATTTGTTAAGGGCAGTTCAAAAAGATCACATTGGCTGGCTTGACATGTCTTAGACAAAACACATACTAGCAGAACATCCCAGAACATACTGCCAATTTTCATTGCATCGTATGATCCACAAAAAAAAAGATATGGAACTCTTGCTCATAACATGGCGTGAATGAGCTCAGGTCAAGGTCATATTGTGTGAAACTGATGCAGACTGCAGTACTACTCTGTAAAGTTTATGCATTGTGCATGTTTCATTCCCAGCAGTTGCATCCTTCCTGTTGAGGGCTTCAAAGAAGCTCCACACCTGCTTCCTTGTCCATCTCGTGCCACTTAGCAATAAACAAGATGAAATTGCATTTCGGTCTAATCTGAGTGTGAGGTCCATCCCGTAAATAGTGTAAACAGAAACAAAGCAGACACAGCTGGGCGATATTTGCTGTACTGACATGTTCTGTGGTGACTGTTGGAATTTTTTGGTTTTAAAGGGAACAACAACACTAAGCCAATGAGGACGTCCTCCTGTGTATATCAAACAAGTGTACAACAGACAAAAGCAACAAATCTGTAGGTTATATATAAATCAGTTCCTCACATGCTTTGATTGAATTGAAAACCTTATTTAATTTTATTTAATTTGACTGCTGCTACTTTTTAAGCTGTGTAATGTACCTTTGTTCATGTTTTTATGTAAGAAAATGTTATGCAGTATCAGAAACTCACATAAAGCAATCCTCTTTGAGATGGGAAAGAAGATGGAAGGCACCAAAGCATGGCACCTTGAGGACAACTAGTGATGTCCATAACACTGGCTGGAGCCTTGAAGGCAGGCATTAAATGGACAAGGCTATTGAAGGAACTTGGGCAGAGCCTTGAAGGTAGCTTTCAGATGACCAGGGCTTTCCATGGAACTTGAGAAGCCCCAGAAGAAGTCATATCACCAGAGCTCTCCCTGGCACAGGGCTTTCCAAGGCACCAAGCCTTAAAGGCAGGTTTCAGATGATCCCAGGCTGCTCATAGCATTGAGTAAAGCTCTAGGGGCAGGTTAAAGGAAACAAACAAGGTGTTCTTGGTGGCAAAACACTGGCTTTGAGCAAGGCTTAATTTGTTCAAAGTGTCCATAGCACTGTCTGGAGTCTGGAAGGCAGGTATTCAATGACCAGGGCTCATGGTGGAACTTGAGCAGAGCCATGAAGGCAGGTGTCAAATGCCCAGGGCTTTCTATGGACTTGAAGGTAGGCTTCAGGCAGTCAGTGCTTACTGCCTGATGTGCTTACTGCTTACCATATTACTGGCATAGCCTAGGCATAGGGCAGGCGTTAGATGTCTAGTGCTCCTAATAACACTGGTTGGAGCTTTGAAGGAAGGCATAGGACAGCCAGTACTCTCCACTGCACATGGAATAATCTTGGGGGCAGACATCAGATGGAACAGAGTCTTGGAGGCAGGTGTCTGATGGCCAGTGCTTTTCATGGCACTGGGTAGAGCCTTGGGGGCATGTATCAAATGGAACAGATCTTTGATGGCAAAGCACCAGTCAGAGCCTTGAGCAGGGCTTAATATGTTAAATTAAACTGCAGTAACTACACTACAAACAGTAATTATACTTTATATTATTCTATTATATAATAGTAATTATACTATTATTCAATAATTATGCAAAGAAGACGTGACCTTACATTCAGATATGTTCTAGTGGGCCTTTGTACAACTCCCTCAGCTCTGGAGCAGGAATAGGAGGGGTCCTTCTTTTTTCTGTGTCTGATAACGCTAGTGAGACTTGTCCAATGTAAACTGGGTGTGTGAACATAAACTTCCATAAGAGGTGTGTTACTGTCATTCATGGCTTGTGCACACGAACAGAATGACAACGGTTGTCTCATTATCATCCAACAGAAACAGCACTGTCAGTCCAGTGACAAGCAGAACGTTCATACTTACATGCAGGACAATATCCTGCACCCGCCACAACTCAACATCTTCAAAAGAGGTGTAATCTCAAACCTGTCCAGTATTGACTTAAGGTCATATACATGGGTCTGATGCTGCTTTTGAAGTGAAGACAGTGGCCATAACACAACACAATGGTTTGTGTTTTTGTGTATAACCAATAACAATAGTGTTAGAAATCATATTAGTATATTGGATATTACTTACCAATGCACTTTGATGCTTTACAGATACCTTGGCATTGTAGCTCCTGTCAAATTCCCAGGTTTTCCAATAACAATGTAAAATAGTGTTTCAAACCACATTCATATGTTGGACCTCACTTTGCAACTTGGTTTGAGGCTTAACAGGTATGGTGACTTTGTTGCTCCAGTCCAAAACTAAATAATCACTTAAAGAACCTTCAGATATACAAAGAATCTGCTCTGAATTTAAGGAGGGCACATGTTCCCTACCCTCTGATGGAAAGAAGCCCAATTGGATTGATTTGATAGGAGAGGAGAAGCGATTATGTCGGTACAAGAAATAAAACAAAAAGACAGTCAGGCTGGTGCTCCTTAAACTCTAGACTGGGAACCCCCAGCATAGGTTGTGTGAAGCGTTTCAAGTGCGTGTGACTTCTGACAAACAGGATGGTGGTTGGCCTTAAGCATATGTGACCTTTGACATTCCGGAGGGCGTCAAAAGCAGAGGTGTCAAACTCCATTCCTGGAGAACCATGACACCTTCCAGTATAGTGTGCCTTTCCAGGTCCAAACCATCTTATTCATCTCATAACAGGTTTGATATTAGCTGATAAGTTGTATCAGGTGTGTTGGAGTGGGAAAAACATTTCACTGCACAGCATCAGAGGCTGCCAAGAGTGAGGCCAAGAAGCTGTGATGTAAAGGTTTCATTAGTGAGCGATTAACCATGACTTCTGCAGGCTTATAGTGGGACATAAATACTTTGAGTTTTTGGGCAGTTACCAGATGAGAGGATCCAAGCACTTAAACCATCAAAGTGGACACCCCACATCTCAAGATGAGAATGCCCTTTCCTGAGAGACTGGTCATTCCACAATTGTGTTAAAAAAGACTTGATTAATGATGGAATTCCCATCAAGCTTTCATCTATTGAATGGTTCCGGACCTTATAATGTGTTGTTAAGCACTGATTTAAATATGGCACATAAAGACTGCATTTACAGTTTTATTTAATTTGGCGTAATGTAAAAAAATTACCCTGAATTAAGTCAATCAGACAAATTTTGTGTTTTTTTATACTACAGTTATAAGGTTTATGTACAATCATTGACAAAACAATACCACACCAAGAAGAACTTGTTCAAACTAAACTATATGTGTGAATGTAATGATATATGTTAGTGATCAAAATATTAAACAGAAGGATTCTAGTGAAAATTTGCACAGTTCAAAGGAGGCTCTAATCTAAATACTAGATGAGATAGGTTGGGCATGGAGGTATTGGAGCATGGGACACATTTGTTCAGTTCCAGTCTATAACAGTCAGATTCCCGAACTTCTATGGTGGCTTTGTCAGAGTGGCCTAAGAGGCAGACAGTTCACTGAAAAGACCATCCAGCTTCACTCAATCCAGTGATGCACCCACTTTCAAAGTTTGTCAGCTGTGCGAAAAGGTCTTCCAGTGCATCGTAGAGGCATGTCTAGCAGTCAATGACCTCTCACCAAGAGGTACACTACCCAAAAGTAGTGAGCCTTTAGATAGGGCAGCAGGGGAAGCACTTTTACAGCCTCTTATGCGAAGACACACAATGGGTCCCAATTTTATAAAACACAAACTAGTCCAAACTGTGGTGGGAAGTGAACTATGACCTTTGTGTACTGTTACAGCCCTAGTTCATAACCAATCAGTATGCAAAATGCATAAACTGAGCTCAAATGAAAAATCTTGATCAAGACCAGCATTTAATGATAGCTTCAGATGGTCTAAGATGGACGAAAACATACCCTATGCTGTAAACTAGCTGGTTACCCAGCTCTTGACCAGCCTAGTGTATGTTGCATTTGATTATGGTCATGCTGGTTATGGTGGCGAACCAGCTTGGTAATGCAGGTCATGTTGGTCGACCACCTTGATCTTGATGGTCATGCTTGTCAGCCAGCATGATCCTGCTGGTCAACTAGCTTGGTCATGCTGGTTGTTTAACTTTGTCAAGTTGATCATGTTTGTAGACCAGTTTCACCATCATACTCAAACATGGACATACCTTATGCTGGTCAAGAGATAAACCCGTCAACCAGCTTAATCAGCTCGACCAGTTTTAGATGGACAAGCTGTTTATTTCAGCATGTTTCCATGGTCTCTGATACTGTATGATACACTGTTATCATAAAGGGATATAAGTAAAATGGTGTAAATCATATTTTATTTTAAAGTCCACCTCCTTTGCAAGTACACTGTCACTGAAGTCCCCCCTTGAAGTCCTCCGATGGCCACAGGGTTAAATAAAGGGGTATATCTACAGAAAGACATCAAATTTTATCTTGCCCACTCACTAATGAGGCCGTAATCATTCCACAGTCCATAACCCCTGTGCCTTTGTTTTTATGTTTTTTTCAAACAGCAATGAAAGCAAGTTGTGTTTCTGTTCACATATTCAAAACTACTATTTCAAAAAGAAAGCAATGGCCAAACAGTATTTTAGCCATCACAACACACAGGGTATCCTTTGTTGCTATTGGCATTTGATTAACCAAAAAATGTGGTTGGTAGATGGGCAAAGACGATGAATAGTTGAGCATTACGTAATACCAGAGAGTTATTATACGCAAGAGCGACCACTTCTCTGGCAGCCATATTAAGAACTAAAACTGCATGGTTATGTAATGTTTACTAAATTATCATTCGCTGCATCTGAGGGTGTCCAACTATCTCCTTTTGTTTCACAGACTTCCGGCATGACCCCGTCCCTGCTCTGAAGACAACAGTGTTTTTCAAAGTGGAGCACGTTTTCCAGAGCTAATCACAAAACTAATGGCTACCTCCAGCACAGACTTGGCCCAAGCCGACATACCGGCATCCACTTTGGAACGAGGCCTAATCAGGCTAAAAATACACTTATTATCGTTGATCAATGCCTCTGCTAACTACATACATTCCTTCTTTTCATACTTGTTCATGAAAGAGTATTAAGAGATCAAAGGCTATGAATGTCTTGTGCATCTTGTTGCATCCGTTCTCTTCTGAGGCACGACAGTGGAAAAGTCCGAAGTTCAAAGTTTGATGTGGCATTGTGTGATTTCATTAACTGAATATGTGACCTCAGGCTTGGTGGACATTGTCCAAAATGTTTAAGATAACAGTGGCAACAATAAATGATTATGTAATTACGCAGCTATTATGCCAAGTTTGTAGCGGGCAGCCTGTTGCATTAAAGTTTGTAGCTCCCTGATTAGGGAAGAACCTTTTCAATGCCACTACGCTTCAAAGGTTTCTATCTGTTCTCCATATGTCTGGCACAGACAAGAACAGCTTGTTATTTTATGAAGAAGCTAATCTCAAGTTCAGGCGTAATCAAGTCCTCATCTTAATTAGTTGAGTGTGTTCTCGTGTTGACAACAGTTCCACTTAGGAGCTCAGGTAGGAACTTATCCGGTACACATCCTCCTTTAAACGCTCTCTCTGGAAAACGAAATGGGTGGAAAATGAGGTGTTAAGATTTGATGGATGCAGCTGTTATTCAAAAGCACTCATGAAACTGTTGCGCAAACAAGAGATGGCGCTTGATTTAATCGCCTCTAGTTGTTAAAGAGTTCTCCATGCATTGTTAAGCCATAGCTCAAATGTGCTTCTAATTGCTCTCTGGGGACACATTAGAAATGACATCCTCTGCCCAACTGAAGAAGTACAGAAAATGAAAATGTGACTGTGTCATCCAGAGGGCTGATGAACTGATGAATCTATTTATCAGCTGTTAGAAATGCATTATTTATTAAAAAGACCATGACACTGGTGAACCAACACATTATAATGCATGTTAAGATCTGGGATATGGATGAATTAAACAGTTCTCATGCTCTCAAACCCATGGATGTGGGAGAAATGGCTAAATGTGAAGACCTGGACACACTGGCCAAGGCCTAACGGTGCATGTCCATTTGCCATTTCACCTCACCATCTCCTGTTCATTTTAATGGAGAGAGCTGCCTCATGTTCACCATGTAAGAGGGGTTGCAGCAGATTGAGGGCAGCCTCACCATAATATGAAAAAGTTTAGATTTCAACTTCATGACATACGTGTTGTGCACACAAAGACCCACTGTGCTTGCACACAGGGGAATTTGTCCTTCGCCATTAACGCATCCATACACAGTGATACACACACATATACACACTAGGGGTCGGTGAGCACACATTCCCAGAGCAGTGAGCAACCCTACCCACGGAGCCAGGGGAGCAGCTGGGGGGTTAAGTGCTTTACTCAAAGGCACTTCAGTCATGCCCTGCCCGTCAGCAATTAACTCTGAAAAGCTTACAGTGACAAGTTTGGTTCCAAAAACCTAAAAAGTTCAAAGTAAGAACATAATACCAACTGTCAAGCATGGTGGCAGTAGTGTGATGGTTTGCTGGATGCCTTGGGAACGACAACTTTTGCTCTGTATCAGAGAATTTGTCAAGATAACATCTGTCTGTAAGCTGAAACTGGAGCAAGTTTGGGTGCAATAATGCAGAGCATGGAAGCAAGTCTATTTTATAGTACTTAAATAGCTCCCATTGTTCTCATAGTTTAAATGAGAAAACCTTTCAGAATCTTTGGGAAAACTGTGACTTTTAAGGAGAAAAGGTTAGCTGATGGTCACAACGTTTGCTGTTGTTGATGCTCATCAAGCTGGAACAGGTTACAAAACCATTTCCAAAAAGTTTGGACTCCACCAATACAAGGTCAGACTGCCCAGGAGTGGTTGAGCAACAAAGATCAATGCCAAGAGCAAGACTCCTCATGCACCCATAATACACTTCCACAAAAATGCTGTGAAGATCAGTCAACCTTTCTTAAGCAATTTTCTTAAGAAAGGTCCTTGCAGTCACAAAGGTACTCAATGTAACTTCTATGCAACTACAGGCCTTTCTCACATTGGCTAATATTATGTAGAAATGTAAGTAAGCAATGCTCATGAGTCCACCATCAGGAGAACACTGAACAACAATGGTGTGCATAGTAGGGTTGTAAGGAGGGGTGTTTGGAGAGAGAGGAAAATGCTGCATTTCTTAAACCTTGTCCCATCTTTGAAACATGGTGATGGTAGTATCATGTTTTGGGTCTGTTTTGCTGCATTTGAGCCAGGGCTGCTTACAATCATAGGTGGAACAAAGAAATTTGAATATTTTTCACAAGCAAGTTCTAAAAGTAAATCTGTCTGTGAGCTGAGTCTCAAACAAATGTGGGTCATGCCACAAGACAATGATCCTATGCCCATAAGTCATTCTACCAAACAATGGATAAAGAACAATAACGTCAATGTTTTGGAAAGGCCAAGTCAGATCCCGACCTTCATTTAAAAGAAATGTTGTGAAAGGACTGAAGCAAGCAGTTCATGGGAGGAAACCCACCCATAGAACAGAGTTGATTTGTATGGAGGAATGCTTCTACTTACTGCCAACTAACTATTCAAAGAGTGTTGAATGTCTTAATACAAACACAGCATGCCTATCTGATTGACATATTTGGGTTCCCTTAGGTTCCTTTTTATGCATTACTTTTGGTTTAAGATGTAAAACGTCATTCAGTGTTTGAAATGTGAAATTCAGCAACTCCAACTTGGGGGAAAAGCCTTTTCCATGGCACTGTATATATATATTTTTTCTGACTCAAGATATATGACAGTTCCTGACACTACAATGACTCTCTACTGCCTATATTCCACACTAGGCCGTGTTAAATTTGGTGTAGTGCTCTATACGTAATTTAGAGGTGCATTGCAGATTCGGACAATATGTCACATGGAATTCTTTTTGGATATGGTCCACAATATGTGCTTTATTCCCCTCCAGTGCATTATGGGATGGATAGTGTTAGTTTAAAAATACATTTTCATTGACGAATCATCAACAGACGAGGGATGAATGATTCCCAGCACCTCAAGCTGTCCAAGAGAGAAGGTCTGTAATGCCATAGAGAGGCACAATAAAGCACTGGGTATGAATAGCTTGTGATCAGCAAAGCATGAAGCCAGATGACAAGATTTGATTATTAGAGCATGACTGTACCCAAAGTGCTGAGAGACTCCCAACTTCAGAGAAAATGTTTTTCCTCCTCCCAGATTTGCTGCAGACCAGACAAACTTGTGTTAAACAAATTAGATACACGCACGTGTGTGCACACTCGCCATTTTACTCAGCACAAGATGGGTCGGTTTCTCCAAGGGCTCTAGTGTAAAGTTTCATGTTTGACCACAGTGTCAGCAATGCACTGAATGTACTTTATTTTACTTCGCATCACTAAAATACAATGGACAGAAGTATTGGGACACCTGCTCATTGTTTCTTCAGAAATCAAGGGTTTTACAGAGTCTGCTTTTGTTGACTTTCTCAGTGTACTGTCCCTGAAAGGCTTTCTACTAGATTTTGGAGCATTGCTGTGTGAATTTGATTGCCTTCAGAGACAAGACCATTAATGAGGTCAATGTTCAAAGATGTTCAACATAAATTAGCTGAGTCCGTTCCTTTAAAGGGGTGTCCACAAACCTTTGGACGTGTAGTCGATATAACAACTGTAATGTACTGTACTATATAACAACATTTGATGCACGGTTGATGTACATTTGAATCAAGTCAATAAAGTCAGTGCACACTTTTGTTCTGTGCAGGGACTGACCAGTGTAGAGATTGACCAGTGCAGGGGTAAACAAAAAAGTGAAATAGCTTCATTTTTATAGTATATTAAGCTGTTAATAGATTAAACCTTATATAAGTTAGATGAGGGAAAATTACTGTACTGTAATGCTGTGTGGAATAATATACCACAGTTAACTTTAGTTATAACTGAAGCAAAGATGACCTCTACAGACAGAAAAAAAGCATTACAGCCATTCCGACACTGTCTTGATTATATACCATATTATACCTATATTATACCCAAATATACAATGAAGCTCTATCCGCCTGTCTGTCAATGTATCCATCTGCCTGTCGTGTGAACAGTTTTTGCATATTTCTGCATAATACTGACCAAAATGTAGGTGAGAAGAATCAAATCACACATATGAGACAAACAATATTACACATATTCATTTAATTATTGAGGGAAATGTCCAACATTACATATCTCTAAGTAGCAAATACCATATCTGGTGTGCAGTATTTAGACTCCCTTGTGCAGCAATGGATGCAACTAAACATTCTGGTAATTGTTGATTAGTTCTGCATATTGACTTTTGGCCCATATTGAATTTTAGCCCATTCCTTCATACAAAACAGCTTCAACTCTGTTATGTTAGTGGGTTTCCTCCCAAATAACTGCTAGCTTTGAGTCCTGCCACAACATTTCTAGTGGATTAAGGTCAGGACATTGACTTGGCCATTCCAAAACATGATCTTTATTCTTCTTTTATCATTCTTTGCTAGAATGACTCATGTGCTTAGGGTTGTTGTCTTGTTGCATGACCCACGCTCTCTTGAGATTCGGCTCACATACCGATGCCCTGACATTCTCAAAAGGAAATTGCTGCTGTAATTTAGAATTCATTGTTCCATCAATGATGGCACATCATCCTGACCCAGATGCAGCAAAACAGGCTCAAAGTATGATACAACCTCCACTGTGTTTCATAGGTGGGATACCTATTGTTTTCTCAAAACAAAATGCTATTCATTTAAACCAAAAAATATATTTTACTCCTGATGGTGGGCTCGTGAACATTAACATAAGCCAATGTGAGAAATGCCTTTAGTTGTTTAGAAGTGACCTCGGGTTCCTTTGTGACCTCACAGACCATTACATGCCTTGCTCCTGGAGTGATCTTTGTTAGTTGAGCACTCCTGGGGAGGATAATAGTGGTCTTGAGTTTCTTCCATTTATACATAATCTGTCTGACTGTGGACTGGTGAAGGCCAAACTCTTTAGAGATGGTTTTGAAACCTTGTCTAGCCTGATGAGCATCAACAACTGTTCTGAGCTCCCCAGCAATCTCCTTTGGTCATGCCATGATATGCCTTCACGAGCATGTGTTTTGGAGATCAGATTTTACATAAAACAAGCTGCCCACTCGCACCTGATTGCCATACGCTTAATTGAAAACACTCATATTTCACCTTCCATACTAGTGCCACTCCCATATTGATCAGTTTCTGCAATAAATAAACAAGAGTATTTTTTTTGTCTCATTTGTTTGATTTGGTTCTCCTACTTTTGTTAAAAGGTTCAAATTTTAAAGCAACACTGCATCTACTGTCTGTCTATCAGTCTGTCGGCCACCTTTATGTTTAGAATGAGAAGCATGGGTACATACTGGCCAATTTTACATGATGTTTATTTGTGGATGGACATACTTTTATTAGCCAAACTAAATCCAACACCCACTTTAAGACTTCAACTGGGATTTAATTCAGTTAGAAATGAGTTTTCTGAGCTCAATTACTCAATAACAATTCATCACACAATGATGAAACATAATGCTTAGACAGGTGAGTCTTTTAGTGTGATATGATGTGATATGTGTATCATGTCTGTAGGTTACTCTGGTCTTGTGATATGAAGCCTGGGCAGTATTTATGGCAAATATTTGGACAGATACTGTTTTTATGTTTCAAAATCAAGTGCTCCAAACTTCCCAAATCAATGTAAAGGTAACATGGATGGTTATAACCATTGGGCCTTTGACACCGTAGCATAAAGTATATATAAAACATATATATTGTACTTGTGTTGAGGTTCAAGTTTTCATATCTGCAAGTGTTTATCCGTCGGTTGTTGTCTTATCCGCTTCTTTCTGACTAGGGTCATGGGTGATCCAGAGTCCTAGAATCATCAGGAGGGGGACAGGAATACCCCCTGGACACGGCGACAGACAGGGTACCACACACAGTCACACACTCACATCTACGGCCAATTTAGCATGGCCTATCCAACTACCATGTGCACTTTTTGGGAGGAAACCCAACAACCCGGAGGAAACCACCACAGACACGGAGAGAACTCCTCACAGACAGCGACTTGAGCAGAAATCAAACCCACAACTCCAGGCCCCTGGAGCTGTGTGTCACATGCACTACCTGCAGCACCAATATGCCGGCCGTGTTAATTAGTGTTATGTCGAGAATTTGAAAAAAGGCTTTTACATTGTTGCAAGGGCAACAGAGCCTTTTACATCTGGTCCAAAACAGCAGAAGGGCTTCTTTGTGGACCTGCAGACCATTCAGATAGCCCATGCTAACCTCTGTGCATTTTACATGGGGAAAAGATTGCAAGAGGATGCACTGTGAGAATACAAAGCCACTGAAGGGAGTGTGATGCTCTGGACGGTGTTCTGCTGGGAAACTTTGGTTCTAGACATCAATTTGACACATGCCATTTAACTAGACATTGTTGTAGGTGCACCCAGTCCAGCATTGTAACGTATTCTTTGATGGCAGTGGTCACTTTCAGTGGGATGATGTTCCTGCAACACACTAAGCTAATAATTGGGGAATAGTTTGAGGAAGATTGTCTTCATGGTGTTGCCTTGGCCACCAAATTCCCCAGATCTCAGTCTTGTCTGGTGTTTGTAGGATATACTGGAATAATAAGACTTTAGCAGGTTCACCTCACAAGTATCTGCTGCGGAACATTGCTGGAGCCAGGTACTACATTGCACAGTACAGGTCTTGATAGTTCATGCCACAGAAGGTCAGAGTGTGGCAGCACAGACATGACCTACAGAAAGGATGGGCACTTCTGGTCCTCGAAGGCCAGAATCCTTCACAGTTTTTTGGTTTCCTGCTCCAACACACCTGATTCAATTCACCTGTTAATTACCAAGCTGAGTAGGTCTGTTAAAGCAGGGTAATCAGCAAACAATGGACTCTATATATCAGCAAACAATAGAGCATGTTATCTGTAAAGGGTCGTTGTGGCTGCAGGTTTTCCATTGAACAAAGCAGATTAACTGAAGACTGAGACCAACTGATTAAACAAGTACGATCAGGTGTGCCTTGGCTTGTTTGGAGTGAAAACCCGCAGCCAAAGCTTTCCTTTACGGATACGATTGAACATCCCTGGGCTAGAGTATGTAGCCTCTAAGGCAGGGGTCACCAACCCTGCTGCAGGAGAACTACCTTCATGCAGACTTTCAATTCAACCCTAATCCAACCCCCTGATCCAACTAATTTTTGCTTTCATATGTGCTTGATTGGCTGAATGGGATGTTTTAGATTTGGGTTGGAGCTGAAACCTGCTGGATGGTAGACTTCCAGGAGCAGGGTTGGTGACCGCCCTAAGGTGACATCTGGCATTTAAAAAAATGGTGGCCAATCCCCCTGTGGTCTTTTCCTTAAGCAAAAGGGACAAACTGCAGTCAAAACCAGACATTCAGCAGTAAGTGTGTGTGTGTAAGTGGTGAGGAGGGTGGTCTGTGGTCTTTTTCTTTAACACACCTGAAAAACCGACTGTCCAGGGAAACTGAACAGGTGGCAACGCTACATGAACATGGCCTTAATAAGTAGTTCCCACACCTTACTAACTTTTTTTATTTATGTGGGATGTCACCTTAGGAGCTCTGTATTAGAATGTTCCTTCACTAAGCTGTATTAGACAGTGCCTGGTTGGGGAACCCTAGGGAACATGTGGATCCACCAAAACTGGGGTAGAAGTAAACAGGTCAGTGTCTGGAACATTCACAACCCAATGTAGTTCCCAGCTTTTCATTGGTTGGCCAATCAATTCATGCTTCTTCACTGACACCCTGGTGTCCTATTAACCTTCTGTCCCATATTTGGCAAGGCCATGACTAAGCACAAAGGATGACTGCATGTGCCGGCCTTTTATTTCTGGGAGTGTTTACTTTAGCGCTGTCTTTTGAGGGGTGCAATAAACCCTTTCCCCATTAAGAGCCATTGTTGCTTTTTCCCCCACAATAATGAGAGCAGTCCTATTCGTGCAAGCAGAACGTGACTGTGGCTGACCCTCCTATACAAGAATGAAACATAATTGGGTCACTTGGAGACAGTTGGCCACTTCAGTTAAAACTCAGAATGATTTTGAAAAGTACAGAAATAAAAGTTTTGTTGCATTTTATTTGAACTCCACATTTTTTAAACTTTCTTTGATAATGTTTAGGTCACCCAAACTTGCGGATGTGTTGGAAGCTTCTCTTCATGTCCTGCCACTTATAATTGCATGTCATCTGAGGTCCCTGGATTTTACTTGTCTGTTTCTCCTGGCATTTAATTCCAGTTACATTCTCACATTTGCACAAATTTACAGAAAAAAATTCCAGCTAATGGGTTTCAGTTCTGATTGACTGCTCTGTTTTGGGCACTGTTTAAAATGGTCCTGGCTAAAATGTATGAAGCAAACCAGTATAAAATTAAATTTGATTATTTAAGAAACAACTCCTCGGGTGTGTTGAAATTTAAACTTCATTAACTTCATTTCAGCCAGAAACAGCACAACATTCAATGCCGCCCCCCATGTCTTACACTCCAATAACTCTACAGGAACATCACTTCAACATAAAACGACAGGCTAGAACTGTTGGCTAAACTGGTGTTTAAGTGTCCATGGTTGTGATTAGGTTCTTCAGGGTCATCGTGATTCCATACATTTTGTTTAGTTTAGTTTGATAGCGTGGGAAAACAACAGTATTCATATTTCTTTTTTTCATGTCACATTGGTGATCGCTTTTTAAAACAATGTATTAAAATTTTATTTCCCAAACTGCTTCATTGAAAAATGTATGGAATGTGTTGATACTTTGTGGAGCCAAGAACCAAGTTCAATTAAGCAATAATACATGAGAGAGAGAGAGAGAGAGAGAGAGAGAGAGAGAGAGAGAGAGAGAGAGAGTGCTTTAACATGAGATATTGACACTTGTGTACTGCAGTTGAAGATTGTATCAGTACACTGTTGCAAATATCTGCCATTAGAACAAAAACCTTTTGTGTTTTGTTGCAATTATACCAAGTTCAATTATCAACATCTATTGACAGATTTAACAGAAGTCCTGTTGTTTATCAACAGTCTGCAAGGTAACATCATTCCACTCCATTACGAAAGCTGGTGTGGCAATGTTACCGGTTATATTAACCCCATGGCGACACACACTGTCAAAGCTGTTAAATATTAAATATTAATAAACTATATAAATTATATAAATTATATAAAATAAATATTAAACTTCTACTTCACCAAATGACCAAATGACATCATCAATAGTAGGATAAATCATTTTAATTGGCTCATGTTAGACCACCAATTTCTAGCATACAAATTTTGTTTGACTTTTACAGTCTGGCTTCACACTGCACACAATGTTTAAAGTCATGATTTAAAGCTATGTTTGTACAACAAAAGACTAATTCATCAACCTCCATTAAAGCACAAAAGCACTGCTTTCATGTGAGTCCAATAACTCCACCAAAGAACTCATCCATAATTAATGAATAACAGGGGTGGTTTACTAATAAGCAGAGGTGATGTCAATGGGGAACAATTCAGAAGAGTCCCCACTGCTCCTGTGTTTGTGTGTGTGTGTGTGTGTGTGTGTGTGTGTGTGTGTGCCTCTGTTTACTCTCTTGTTCAGGGTGGCAAATCAAGTGTTTTGGAGCACAGCGTTGCACTGCCAGACATGAGCTGCTCTATTTAACCGACTCTAATTAGGGGATATGGAGACATAGGCTATGAACACTCCATCCAGTACATTCAATATCATTGTGTCCCAGGAACAAACAGAACAGAAACCACGTGGAAAAAAATTCGTACAGTACATACTGCCCTGGACTCCTTTCTCACACTCATTTGGGGTTATGGAGAAATGGCCGCTGGTAGAAGCAACGGTCAAACTATTACTAGTGATTCAACTTATAAAACCCTAGACAAATTTTGGGATTTTTCGTCCTTTGCCATACTTTTATTCTTAGTCTTATAAAAAAAAAAAAAAAAAAACTTTACATCTCAGAAATCCTGTTGGAAATTGGTCATCCAGAGTGTTTTTGAGCTAAAAATGCAATATTTTTGATGCAATGACTAGTTCTTCAAAATACTTGACAATGGTCCAAATAAAAACAAAACTTTGAATGTCCTTCATTAATTTTATTTATTTATGTATCAGTATTATTCCTTCTCAGGACTTTTATTCTGAAACAGCCCGTTCATTCACATTTTCCTTATATATATAACCCAATATCTCACTCAGTGATGTCATTAGCCCCGCCCCCTTTCACTGATCAGTCAGAGTCTGCATGCAGGTTAAATATCTATTTTTGGACAGAGCAGTAAACATATGCTGAAAGCTCCTTTGGCATTTTAAACTGGGATTTAATTCACTTGGAAACTATTACATTTAGTTGTTTTCACACAATGAATTAGTTAAATAGGGTAAGTCTTGTAGTTTGTTATGATTTGTGTCTGTAGGTTACTCTAATACTGACATCTGAAGCCCGTAACTGCCCACAAAGTGCAAATCTCTGATTCTAAGAGTTGAAAACTTCACACTTATAAAGTTCCATGTCAGACGTTCAGGTAATTTCTGTTTCTCATCATACAGGTACTTTAGGAAATGTAGCTGTTGTATTTAAGAAAAATAAATCCTAAACTCTAAAAAAAATAAATAAAAATTACATAAATGTGGCCTGTTATTGTCTGAGACAACGGAACAGAAATCATACATTGCGCTTTAGAAGACGTAAAAGCATTACAGGTTCAAAGATATCTGAACCTGAATTATATTTTATACATGAAACTAAGAAAATGAAAATGGTTTGTTTCCACTGCAGTCTATGCTGAAACAGCTCCACTTGGTGGTGAGAGATGTCAATGTTTTCAACTGCATTTAGCTTAAACTGCAGATTATCTTGAATGTAAACCAACCAAAACCAAGATGTGGAAGCGTGATTTTAGATTAGGACACTCGTCTCCACTGTCGGGATAAAATGTAATAGATGCAAATTGATTTAAGTAAAATCTTGTAAAGCCAAATTTGTAATATACACTCGTCATCATAAAAAATAGAAAGTCTCATGAAGTTTCTCAATGAACAAACTGACAAATCCAAATGTGGAGGCACCATGTTCAGCATCAAGATCAATAGTTTGTTGTCACACGTCACACATCCAGAAAACTTGGTGTCATGGTGTGGGGTGCAATTTCATACTGCACCTTTAGTCTTCATTACAGGCACTTTGACAGTCCAAAGTTATGTTAATGAGTTTCTGCAACCAGTAGCCATACCGTTTCTGAATACACACTCCAGTACATTATTCCTGGAGAACAACGCTCATCCACATACCGCTGCTGTCTCAAGACTTTGCCTTGAAGACACAGACACTATGTCCCGGCATAGTCACATTGCCAGACCTATCCCTGATTGAAAATTTGTGTGCTTTTGGACTCGCTATTAAAACTCCACCCCTGTGGTACCATCTGCAGAAACTGTGTGAGAACATTCAAGCTGCATAGGATGGATTATCACAGGACACTCTTAGGAACCTCTACAACTCCATTCAGAGATGTCTGGCATCTTGCTTTATAGCCAACACCATACATACCAACAATACTTTGACCATATCAGTCTACAATATTTATAAATGATTGTTGCTGATAACCTTTATATTCTTTCCATTGTGATCTGACACTTTTTTTATGAAGAGTTTATATCACTAGAAATTAATGTGGTAGTCTTGGGCAATCTCTTGTAGTTTCACTCAGTCTGAGTGATTCGTCTGTTAACGGATTGTCTTTGGTTATTTGTTACTGACTATTGACTATTATCTAGTACATTTGAATCAGTTAAAGCAGATGCTTTAATCCTCAGAGTCATCTAACAGTTTGATGATCTTCTGGGGTGAATTATTGCTCTGTTAAAATACAGAACATTGATGGTTGATCATTTTATTGTGGAATTTGAGTTCACGCTGTCCTTTTCCTGCAAATCTTGAATGAAATGAAAAGCTTTGAGGTGTGAACAGGTTCAGGGGTGGGGTGGAGGTAACAGTGGGGTATTCAACTGTGGCTGTGAGGTGTTGATGGGTTGCTAATCATTCAGTGATATTGTTCTCTGTCATAGTTGTGTCTTGGTGGCACCATTGAAACTTAAACCTGTTTCATTTCACTGTTAATCTCCAAAATGGTCCAAATTATACAAATATATTCTTCTAAAATATATCATCCTGTGAAAAACATGTATCTCCAAAATTGTGGCCTTATTCATTCTTTTTCTGAACCGCTTATTCCTGAATAGGGTCACGAGTGAGCCGGTGCCCAGCCGGCAACTCTGAGCGCAAGGGTGGGAAACAACCCTAGACAGGGCGCTAATCCATCGTAGGGCGCTGTGGCCTTATAGGAAAGGTAAAATGTTACTAACACAGAATGGACATTATGTATAATAAGAATAATAAAAAGTCACTTTAGAACATTTCTATGTATCTAATCATCTAGAAATATTTACAAAGTATACAGAGCAGTTACAAAGTGAACAAAAATGGAGATAAAACATCATCCATATACTTAGTACAGATTTTGTATATTTAGCTCCAAATGTCCTGACATGTTGTGCAAATAACAAATAAACTGGTACAACATTTAAAGGTAAAACAAGTGTATATAACCAGTACTTTATGATCAGTATTGGAAAACTGGCAGAATTAGTCTGAATAAAATGTATTCATTCATTGGGCACAGATCAGAGTATGATTACTCTGAAGGCACATGAAAAGGCACAATTTAGCATGTTGCATGTTGATTTAATGGCAAACCTTTGCCATGCTGAAATGCATATGTTTCCAATAGTATTTATGCACATTTAATATATAAAAACATATTTATAATGTATTTGTCCTTGAATATAAAATACTACCATACAAATACTGTCACAATATGTGTAATTTGTACAATATTCTTCAGTTGTTTTGTACACCCTGTGTCTTCAGACGTCTGGACACAAATTTAGGTTAATTTTTCTTCTTAAACATGGTTTTTCAACCTGTGGGCTGGGGACCACCAGTGGTCCGCAGGCCCGTCCTCAGTGGGAGACAGTGTTCTATAGTGGGCCAGCAATGCCACATTAAATCATAAGTCAAAAGAAAAAACAGTAGTAGTTAAAAATGGATTAATCAAACAACAAACACCCTGGTCCTGGAGACACCCTCTATTAAAGCTTTCCATCACCAAGCCCTTCAGAGCTTCACAGAGGGTGTGAAAGCTAAACAGTGCGGGGCAGGGGTGGCTTCAGTACCAGGGTGGAGGAAGACTGCTCTAAAGGAGTGGCTTTGAGCAAACTTTGGGGATTTCCGTGGACCTGGCAACCCTGGATGTATTTAGACGTGGTCCCCAGCGCTTAAACTTCGTTGGAGCTCAGTGCTCCTTGAAGAGTGGCTGCACTTCACATCGTTATCGTATCAGGGTCACGTTTGAACAGATTCGTTTAAGCAGATAGAATAACAGTAAGGAGGAGCTGCTGTTCGGAACGGAGTCGCGCCGAGTCTGCGTTCTAGCCGGACTCGATTCGAGGTCGGACACGTTGTGGTAGCTCAGCTTTTGTTTCTCGGAGAAATAGAAGGAAAGCGATTTAAAGCAGCAGATAAACGGCGTAACTGTGAACGTGGGTCGGGCTGAGGCTGTCGAACTGACTCTACGACCTGTGGGCGGCGGAGCGCTGGCGTTAAAGGCTGATTAAGCGTTTAGGGTCGGTTCGGTAGGAGCGATGCAGAGACACTTTCGACACCCTTTCCCCGGACCCAGCCCGAGGGCGGGCGGGTTTCGTAGCCCCCCGCCGGCGGTGGAGAGGGGCGGTATGCTCCATTCACCGCCGTGGGCTTTCCAAAACCCGCCTCCGTTCGGGCCAAGACACGGAGCGTACGGCGGCTCTCCGAGCACCCCGCCGCGGGAGCTTAATGCAGCCAGAGGCGGCACTAACGGCAAATACAGCGGCGGCGGCAGGCCCCCTGGGTCCACCCCGCACAGGCCTAACGGTGGTGGTGGTGGTGGTGGTGTCCGCGGTGGCGCTCCGCACCGCCACTCGCCCTATTACGGCAGCCCGGGGCAGCGCGGCGGGCCTTTTCAGGTAGACACACCGAGTTCTGCTTCTCTCAATCTCCTCTCACTCCGCATTTGGACACAAGTTAACGGACACACGTCCAGCTCGTAAGAAGACTGCAGATTTCCCGCTCCACCTTAAACCGCAGCGCTTCAGACGGAGCCCTCCGTTTTAGGTGGAGCGGAGAGTTAGAACGAGAGCTCAGGATTTAGTGTTTAGGACACGAATCCAGATGTTGGGCCTTAATGTGAACAAAGAGCAGATGTGTATATCTGGAGTAGAAGGAGATTACATAGAAATAGAAGCTTTTATATAGTGTGTGTGTGTGTGTATATATATATATATATATATATATATATATATATATATATATATATATATACACACTCACACTATATGCACTATGTGTATTGAAAATATATAAATATATTTTTACTATATAATTACATTAGATCTAGATAAATTAGATAATTCATATTCTTTATTATTAAGGTGAGAGGAACAATACTCCATTCTACTGTTGTGTGTTGTAGTAAACATGCAATAAAAGCCTCGCACTTTGTCCTGCTTTTGTAGCTTTAACCACCTAATTTAGCAGCATGATGTTTTACACACTGACCACATTTGTATTGATTTTGGCCTGGACAGTATAAGGCTTCAGTTGATTTGTAATCTATATTTTTTTACATGACTAATTGTCTCCTAAAGGGCTCACCGCGGACATCAACACCATATGGCAGGGAGAGAGGGGGAAATGATACGGACAAGTATTACAAACCGTCTATGCTTCAAGATCCGTGGGCTAACCTCCAGCCTATCTCAGTCACAGACACCCAGTCCAAATGCAGCACCCAGCAAGCCACAAACACAGGCAGGAAAGGGAGGTACTACAGCTCGAACTCGAACTGAATCTGTTTTAAAACTAGTCGTGGTCACAGTGACTGACGAGGGCACACGTCCCAGCTGTTTGTTTTTATTATTTAGCAGGACTGGCTTGGGTCTTGGAGTGAAATCAGTGGCAAAATGGACTTGACAATAGCAATAACACTTGCTAAGCCGTTCCAGCTTTTTTAAATTTTATACAGCAGTATGTTTTGTATACTGAGAGACATTCTACTTCACTTTTATATTTTACTATGATTTGGACTATCAGAGTAAGACCACTGGACCACTAGAATCACAGTGCAGTGTTGATGCAAGGTTGGACATCAGCCTACCTCTGAATTTAACACACTTCCTATATTGTACCAGCAAACACATTTTTATTTAGGTGGTCTTTTTTAATTTGATCTTGGCTGTCAAATATTTCCTTGTTATGATCAACCAACAGTATGGACTGATGAACTTTGTGAACATGTGGCCAAAAGAAGCCCATGAATTAAAATTTTGTTGATAATTTAAATATCACCTTTTATTTTACATACTCAGGATTTTCTAAAAGCTAAAGTACCTCAATTAGATGATGCAGATTCAAAGAAGATTTTTTCTGATGCATTGTTCAGTTTAAAGTAACTGTAGATACATTATTTGATGTTTTTTAACCCAACTTTTGTTCAGTCACTCTAATGTGGTATGCCACATTAAGTTGTGCTCTAGCTGTTTGAATGTTGACCCCTGATTTATTCTGTTTTCCTGTCAAATGTAACTGTAACAGCAGTCATGTAAAAACAAATCAAAACCTATGGCTCTTTTTTTGTTTTTCCTTCAGACTAATTTTTTAAACTTGGCACAATTCAGTTGAACAGCACAAAATATTATCAATTGTAATTAGGGCTGGGTGATATGGACAAAGAAATCATACCCTGATATAGTTTACCTGAATGATGTACAATACATTCATATATACTATGAAAAAATAGGACACCCTTCTTTCTATTTGAATATATTTAAATTTGATCATTTCTTCTTTATGCACTCTTTCGCCTTCATGACCTCTGTCTAATGCCCCCTTCATGGTGTGTGTAAGTGAGAATGCTAGTTGGGACAGAGGGGAGCAGTGTAGTTGGAGGTGCTGAAATCAGGAGAGCAGAAAAGGTTTTCTGCAAGATTGAAGCCGAACGCTAAAATTCAATATAAATGATATCGTCTCGGCCCATATAATGCTCTGTTAATATCCAAATATAGATTATAAAAATTGAGATCACCCAGCCCTAATTGTAATGGTGAACAAAAGACAGGTAAGTTCATCAGAAGAATTGGATCAGTGCATAAGAACAACTTCAGTCACTGAAAGTCGTTATAAAATCTCTTTAGTTGACAGAACATTACAAAGGAAGTATCAAAAGACATCATCTGAATGTACAGTTTCAGCTTCATTACCCCTTGATACCACGATCATGTCAGTCAGCAACACTAGGCAGTAAACAGACTCTCCTTCAATGTTTGGTTAAAGAAATACTTCAAACAAGTGCAAATGTTATCATCCAGCCCCCCCAAAAAAACACACAATCTCATTTGGCCATTTCAGATCTTTCAACCTAAGTTAGCAGTATGGGTGAAATGTTCATTTAAAATAACGTTTTGTAGACGAGGAAATGCAAGGACATAGTTGTTGCAGTATGTGAACACATGGTCATTTCTGTTATGGGGGTTCCAAAAGACATGCATTTAAAGGGTTAATTACATACATTAGTTCAGACCGATCTTTGTGAACAGGCATGCAACAAAATGAATTTTTGGGCTCCAAACAAAAAAAAAAAAAACAGGTCTGCAGGTCAATGTTATGAATGTCATTGTTCAGTCTTTTTTACTTATTTAGCTGAAAACAGTGTTTCTTTTGGCCAAATATTTGTAACAAACTCCCAGTTTTCTGCAATATCTTACAGCCTCCTGAGTTCAGAAATGCAAAGCATTGTTGAAGTGCCATGGTAATGTCCTCGTAATCTTAAAGCCAGTCTTTCGTATGAAGTTCAGTTGTTTGTATAAGTCTTTTGAATTTCTGAAAGCCCTCCCATTGCAGCCGTGAATAAATTTTGTAGTTTACTTTAAAATGTGCATGTAGCCCTCATTGTCTGATTTATACAATATGTCAGTTCCAAAAATCACTAGCAGCTCTTCAGCAAACTGAAATGTGTGAAATATTAGATACCAAAACCACTACAAAATCACTGTTAATTCAGGCAGCCTGTCGTACTAACAAAAACTGCAGCCCTTAGACTCCTTAGTAGCTAGTGCTACTAACCTGGAAATTTCAGTCATCTGGTATTAGCAGTCATTTGGTTGATTTAATTTGTTCTAGGCTTTTAAATGATGGATTTAAAGTTCAAGATTTGTAGACATTGAGCAACTTAATCACTTGAGAAAACTATAGTGTTTATACATCTCATGCATTAAAAAACTTAAAACATGGTTTATTAGTTTGCTTATATACAAGAGATGCTAGGCTTACATTGCTGACGAGCTCTGGACTTCAAATCCAATGTGTTGCATATCTTCGACAGAAAGGTACAGATGCAAATAAAGATTTGGGCAGTTAGCAAAGTTAACTTGGCATCTTCCATTGTAAACTAAAGAACCACACATTACATATCGCATGTCTTGGCTGATGAACTGCATCTGGGTTGACTGATATATCCAGTAATCTGAAGCATTTTAAGCCAAAATGTTCCTTTAAACTTGGTGAAGGTAGTGTTTTATGGTCTGCCCCTTACAGCTGAGGGCCATATCCTCACATGAATGTGTTCTGTACATGCTGCAATGCCCTGTGAATGTGGTGGGAAGTAAGAAAGGCTTTTACATGTGCCAGAAACAAATGTTTTGTTTGATGTTTGTATAACATCATATAATGCAACTTTCCTGTGAAAAATTGCAAGTATACTTTTTTTCTAAACGAAGCAGAATATCAGGGAAAGCTGGCCTTCTGTATTATTCAAATGGAGTATACGTTTTAAGTGGCCTTAAATAAATCACCCTTGAAATTTCTATCTAAAAGGCAGCAAAGTGTCTTTAGAGTAAATGAAATGTCTTCTGTGCTGGATCCCCAGAGGCTTGCAGGGTCTGGTGGTTTCTCAAACTCTTCATTAAATTTCAGTTGTGATTTTTTTTTGTTTGTTTTTTTAAAACGAAGGAAAAACAAACTGTCTGGGACAGTCGGGGCCCACTCACACCTACCATCGTTATGTCTTGGGTGATCCGATCATAAGTTGCCAACTCACAGCGCAGGTAAGATTGGGGTACAAATGCGTCACAAGCACACCCTGAAATCTGATTTGGAGGTGGTCAGTGGTGCATATGACCGCATCATTGTTGTGTGAATGCCAAAGCTCCTCGATGTATTGGTTATAGCAAAACGCTGCTTCAATCATGTCACTGCCCCATGTGGGAAATACCTAAAGGAATTGTTCACACACATTAGCTGAGCATGCCACCTAACAGATAAAGGTGATGGTCATGGCTGGTGCACAAGTGAAAGTAGATGCTTTTGCTCAGCTGAATTAATGTGTGCCAGGCTCCTCCTTCAGTGGAAATGGTGTGAGAAATCCAATCACATGTGGTCACAGGAGATGCACTTAATGCCAGCTGTAAATGGTTATGCATTTTGGCTGTGTTGTGAAAGGATCACCCAGTAGGCATGTTGATGGCAGGAGTCATCTTTAACCCAATTTAGAAAGCAGAACTTTTGTTATATACTATTGTTTAAAAAGTTCTTTGTAGTTCAGTTCAGTTCAAACTTTCATTAATTACATTTAAAGTGATGTTCAAGTCTGTTTTAATGTCAATACTGTTACATAAGTGATTTGTTCACATTTTAATCATTTTGAGTTTTGGATTTATTTATTCTGGACTTTAAGCCATACTGACCAAAAGTAAAAGCACTACTTCATATAACAAGGCACTTCTGTTACTCAACACTTGATATGTGTGCATCATAATATTTCTCAACCCCTGGCACATCACAAACTCACACTGATGGGCTGTTTTCTCGGAATGTGATTTTCATGATCTTCTCCTTTCAGTAAAGCATACTAATCAACCAGATGTACACTGGCCTGAAAAGCTGTGTAGTGTTTGGACTCACTCTAGAGATTTGTCACTGGAGAATAAGGCCCTTGAATTCAATAAACTACAATCATATGAAAGACATGTGCACCAGTGCCACATTAGGTGGCCTGTATACAGTACAGTTAAATGGTAAAATGAAATGGCTTTAAAGCAGTCATTCAGTCTTAGTCTTCAACAGCATCCTTGTTTAAACTGTCCCAAGTTGCGGATGCCTTTCATTTCAACAAGTTCTGTATGTCACAAAGAAAAGAAAATTAAATAAGAAGCTGAGTAAATATTTAGTAGCCTTGAGGAAAGCAAACTGCAGAAGGAGTTGGCGTCAGCACATACATAGTCGTTATAAAATGCAACATCTTTCTCGAATCCTCTGTACAAAACTCTTCCTCTTCTTTTTTCCATTCTTCTCTTTGCCATCCTCCATTTTCTTAGCTCTGATTTGACGCATGAGGTCAAAAAACACCTGGAACAATTCAAGAATTAATCATCAGCGACACTTTCTGATACATCAGCAAATGTACTGACAACAAACTTGATGACCAGCTCAGTTTCTAGTCAGAAATGAATGTGGTTTGTGGTTGTGAGTTTGTGTTCTGTACCTTATCCACATTGGCACGGGTTTTGGCAGAGGTCTCGACGTAGCTGACCTCCCACTGATTGGCTCTGGCCTTTGCCTCCTCCAATCCCACCTGTCGCCGGTCTTCAAGATCTGACTTATTTCCAACCAAAAGGAAGGGCACGTTTTCATCCTCCTTAACCCGGAGAATCTGCTCTCTGACAAAGACAAAGGCTTCCTTGTAGCAGCAGTTTCACAATCCAGTTCTCATTAGCTACCAGTAATACAGTGCTGCAGATAGACCAGTTCAGCTATGCTGGTGATTGGAACAGATCAATAAGGGACGCTGGTCTTGACATTAATACTAAGTAGCTGTTCAGTACCTACGGGAAAGCTTATGGTTTGTAAGCAAAGGACAGAAAGTTTACCGATTTCAGAAGGTGCTTATTTGCATTAACAGTATGTGCCAAATTATTTTAATCACAGTGTAAAGATTATTTTCCCCCAAACCTGAAATCAGCTGTTGCAGCAAAAGACTCTGATTCTGTTATTGAGAACACACAGAGAAATCCTTCTCCACTGCGGAAGTAGTTGTCTCGAATTGCAGCATAGTCTTCCTGTCCAGCTGTGTCCAGTATGTCAATCTGGACCTCCTCTCCATCCAGAACCACTTTTTTTCTGTAGCTGTCAGCTTTGGTGGGCTCGTAGTCCTCCACAAACTGAGGGGAGAGAGAGGAGGACTAGTTAACTTGTGCTTTGCTTTATTTGGTCAGATTACAGGAAGGGAAAATCACTGATAAGACATACCTCGTCATACATGAACTGCAGCGTCAGTGCAGATTTGCCCACTCCGCCGCTGCCCACCATAATGACTTTGTGCAGGGCCAGAGAGCTCTGTCCCTTGGGTTTGTTGGCCGTCATCTCGTAAATTGCAAGCCAGCGGAGAGGAAGAGAGGCTGTGTAAGGTCAACCTAGATACGAATTAAAATCACAAGTTGTTCTATGTATCGTAATGCAAAAAATGAACAAAACACAAACCCTCAAATGGCTTAAAATGCATCTTAACGGCTATCACAGGATCAGGACTCATGTGAAACCCTGTTCTCACCCTGTTTGTGACGTTGCGTCAAGCACTAAACAAAAGAGCTTCTCTATAGTGCGAGAACTGAATTCATCTGTTCACCCTGTCAAGTGATGTCATGGCCTTGTGGAACTAAAACTGAGAACATGCCAGTCCTATCAGTTCTGCTATTAGGAATAATGAACAAAAGCTAATGGGGCAGGTATCTAGAACACCACCAGTCTACTGCCTTTCATTGTCTATGAATTACTGAATAGTAAATAAAATGCACATCAGCCATAATATTATAACCAGCAGCCTAATATTATGCAGCAAATGCAAAGACAGCACTGTCAGCTCTGTGACATCATCTGACAATATTAAAGCAACATTTTGAAACAATAAAATGCTTCTAAAAGAAGGTTTTACAAAGCTGACATACTGCAAAGTATTGACAGTGCATCACTTTCTGCATCTTTTTAATGTTAGTCTGATTTCAAAGTGGATTCAACGCATTTCCCCTCAATTCTACACACGTTTGTTTGATATCAAATAAAAACAAACAAACAAACACCCCATAAAATATAATGTATGTAAGTATTCACAGCCTTTGCTCAATACTTTGTTGAATCACATTTGGCAGCAATTTTTTACAAGCGCAAGTCTTTTTGAGTAAGGTGTTACAAGCTTGTCACAACTGTTTTTGGGAAGTGTCTCCCATTCTTCTTTGCAGAACCTCTCAAGCTCCATCAGACTGGATGGGGAGCGACGGTGCACAGCCATTTTTAGATCTCCAGAGATGTTCAATCGGGTTCAAGTCTGGGCTCTGGCTGGGCCACTTAAGGACATTCACAGAGTTGTCCCGAAGCCACTCCTTTGTTATCTTGGCTGTGTGCTTAGGTTAGTAGAAGTAATGGTATTAGCTAGGTGAAGAGCAGTGCCTGGTTTCCTCCAGACATGATGCTTGGCATTCAGTCCAAAAAGTTCAAATCTTTTTGTTTTGCCATAGTCTATAAGTCCTCGAGGTGCCTTTTGGCAAACCCCAGATGGGTGATCATGTGCCTTTTACTGATGAGTGGCTTCCATTAGTCATATCTACCATACAGGCCTAATTGGTGGAGGGCTGCAGAAATGTCCTTCTGGAAGATTCTGCTCTCTCCAGGTTGGAGCGCTGTCAGAGTGACCATTGCCAGCCAGCTCTATGAAGAGTCCAGATGGTTCCAAACTTCTTCCATTTACAGGACCTTCAATGCAGCACATTTTTCCGTGTCCTTCCCCAGGACTGTGCCTTGATGCAATCAAGGTCCACAGACATATCCCAAGACTTCATTGTTTGGTTTATGCTCGGAGATGAACTGCCTAGTATGGAAACTTGTATAAACAGGTGTGTGGCTTTCCAAATCATGTCCAATCAACAGACTTTACCACAGGTGTCCAAACAAGATGCCCCTGAGCTCAATTTTGCGTGTCATGCAAAGGCTGTCAATACTTATGAACATGTTCTATTTTTGTGTTTTTATTTTTAATAAATTTGTAAAAAATTCAAACAAACATTTCTCACTTTGTCATCGTGGGGTATTCTGCGTAGAATTTTGAGGAGGAAAATGAATTTAATCCATTTTGCTATGAATACACTGCATCTTAGATTGCACTGACATACTAAATGTCATGGGATATGTTTGTTAATTGATTCTGAATTGGTTACCTCAGGGGATGATTTGGGAACAGCCACATCTGTAAGTTGTGAGGTGTTCTCTTGTGAATGAGGTTGAACACTGGCAAGGACATGTGAATAATCAGATGGACGGGACATTCCACATCTAAAGTTGTGCAGGCATTTAACATTCCTCAGTCCACAGTGTGATGTGTGTACATGGTCACAGAATTCATTATCATCCACAGTGGATCGTGGATAGGCCACAGTGAGGGGCCATGATCGGGACTGTCTGTGTCTGGCTTCCACTGGCAGTCTCCACCACAGGACACCAACAACCATACCATTCCATGTGTCAACAACAAGCGGCAACCCCACAGTCTCCACTACTGGACACCAACCTGTGACAGAAAGCTTCAGAAAGCTTGTCAATCAAACGGTTGACCAATTCAGTCTTTTTTATAGGAATGATGGGATTCATCCCAGCCAACTTGACTTGCAGATCTTAACCCTGACACAATATATTTCACACTGTGGATCAAGGACTTGATTAAATGTCCACAAAACCTGAAATGAAAAAGTTCTTGAAAAAAGAAATGTGCCATTCATCTGGCACCCACTATCATGCCTCGCTCAAACATCACAGTTCACGTCACCTTGCCATAAGCACCCTGGCCAGTGTTAAATAAAAGAGAACACCTCACAACTTCTGTGTGTGGGTATTCCCAGGCCATCCCTTTAGGTAATGCCAGTTCATAATCTACACACTGCAGTCCCATGACATCAGTATTTTTCGCATTCACTCGTTAAAGCATTCAGCAACAGCAATTTTAAAATAGCAGTAATAACAATGAATTAAACAGCATCTCAACCAATGAAGTTTGAAAATCAAGATCACAATATGTCCAGATCACAGAATAGTATGTATACCAAAACAAGCTCACAGTACTCTGAAACTGGCAGATTGTCCCACAAGCATGGCAGTAAAAGGCCCTTTTGTTCATTTGTAAACATGTCAAGGTCAGAAGAAACATGGACAACCGGAGTGCTGACGAGGGTGTCTCATCCAAACACCAAACCCAGCTTTGTATGCAAAATTTAAAGAAAAATAAAAAAAATCTGGAGAGTTTATCTGGTAATCAGGATCTTCTGTACTGCAATGTCAAGTTTATTAAGTGTTTTAGACATTGCTCCATCAGAGATGGTCAATTCTAGTACAAGCAGAACTGTGACATTTATTAGGCCTCATATCTCTTCACAAGCTAGGATATGTTCCAATGCATATTCCAGTTGTTCCATCATTTGTTATTTTACTCAGCTGCCGGAGGTGATATCCTACGCTTTGTGAAAAGTGAAGCCAACTGGAAAACATCCTGCTGGGCCTTTTTCATTTTAAGGACAAAAAGAATTGGGTTTGGGATTTCCAAATGGAGCAGGAACAACAATCACAGTAATGTATTAAAAGAAAAAAAAACCTTCCCTACAGGCAAACCTGTGAGGCATTTCTACTAAACTGTTTTTCATAAATCTGATCCAAGCCCATGAATCAAGCTTAGTAGTCTAGAACTTTTGCACTTATTTCTTCCCAACGAACAAAAGACCCTACTGGGGGGAAAGGAATATTTTATGGGTACATTCTCGTTACAAGCCTCATTAGTCAATTCCATTTTTTTTCCTCAGATCATGAATGTGGGGAAGCCCCACCTCGATGTGGAGATCTGCACAAGTGCGGTAATCCGAAGAAGCCAAAAAAAGTCACCTTCTTTTTGCATTATTGAGCCAAACTTGCCAGAATTGTTCAAATATGTTTTTGTACTGGTAATCTGACCTTCAGCTTTGAGTATTCTAGTCTCTCTCATTCACATCAGCCACTGACTGCACAGATGTTTCTATTGGGGCTTTAGTCTCAATCACCATGTACATCATATGCCCACAAATTAAGGACCACGTACATGAAAGTGACTGAAGTCCAATTTGAAAAAGAAAAAAAACAAGCAGATTTGGCATATCTGCAAATCCTTGAAGAAGACAGATCACATTAAGGCAAAATACAAAATATATCACTTCAGCCTGTTAAGTTTCACACACTGCTCTGAATCTAAAAACACATGACTAAGCTCTGCGTAACGAAACGGACAGTTCATCAGTGTTCATTAAGCCCTTCCTTCTGGTTCTGTAGGTATTTCCAGTGTGAAGTAACCTCCTAATCCTACATGCCACAGCATTACCAATTCCCAAACAAAGCATCTACTGCTGTGACATGTTTTCACGAAATCCTTGGTCAGAGTGGTACTAACACACCTCCATTAGTGTGGTGCAGCTTTACCACAAAAACAGGACATTCACAAACTGCAGTGCATCATCAGATCTGCTGAGAAGACCATCCGTGTTCACACGCCCACTCTGCTTGAGTTGCTCCAAAATATAGTAGAAGGCTTTTCCTGGACAGTAGAGACAATTCCTCCAACAAAGGTGGGAAAAACTATTTGAATTCCTTTGATTTCTGCTTGAAGCTGGTTTTCACTTAAGTTTGACCACTGTACCTGTCTCCGACCTTCTCCACTCATTTCAGGGGTTTGTAGGTGAACAGTTTCAGGTATATTATCGTAATAAAATCAAGGATCATCACATCACACACATTTGCTTAATACTGGTATTGTAAAAATGCAACTGAATAAAGAAATCCACCAATTTCTTACCAATTTCACAGATTTAAATACCAAAGAGTTGAATAATAGAGGGAATAACAGCAGATAATGAAAAGAATAATTACTCCCATTATTTAGTTTCAGCTTCATTTATAGTCAAGTGTTGGTTGGACCAAATAAACTCCTGTGTTTATAATAAGAACTGTCAGCTGTCATACCACAAAAACCATTTTCACCACATCACCCACACCTCGTTGTTCATTTTGATCAACCATACGAGGTTGTGATTGCTACTTAAAATTGCTAATCATAACAATACGCACAAAAACTTTCACAAATTGTCAATTTAACATAAACCAATAACTCTGAACCCGACTCTGAATCCACTTTCTTTGGGATCTGAACCACCTGTGAATATTCATTGATTCTTATTTTCATAAACCCTGTCCAACATCCTAACTAGCTTGTGACTCAGATACCAGTTGACCAGTGGAGCAGTGGAGCTGACCAGTTTCCAGTAGCAGGACAGTCCCCAGGGCCAGCCTGTGGTCATTTAGGGTGTGGTAGCAGATCTGAACCTAGACCCTGACAAGCCAGAGAGAGAGAGACAGAGAGAGAGAGAGAAAGAGAGAGAGAGAGAGAGAGAGAGAGAGAGAGAGAGAGAGAGAGAGAGAGACCCAACTTACTGTGTAGAAGCTACAATGCTCTGGACATCTCTTCCCCAGCCTCCTGCCTGGCTCTCCCTGGCTGTCAGAGCTGGCAAAGTGCAAATAAAGATGTTATTTATCTCACTTCCACAGCTGTCTGACAAACCAAAACAAAGAAGTTGCCTGGCTAAGCTAATGTTAGTCTCAGCCTGGAGAACAGAGGCTTAGAAGATGTTCAGCTTCACAAAAACACAAACTAAAGGGACGAAAGGATCTGGTAGCGAGCAGTAGTGCTCATATCGGTGCAGGAGACAGACTGAAGCACTGTCACAGCCAGTGTTTATCTTCTACTCACCCACTTTAAGCTCTGCTCTGCCCCCTCCTGTTTGTCCCCCCACAGGACAGCTGTAGGACCACTGCAGTGGCTTCAAAAGGACCTAGGGTTGTCTCACACCATCTAAACACAGTCTAAACAGAAGTGGAGCTCACGTTTTCTGCTTCCACACAGCTCCTTCTGGCTCCTCTGTCCTCTCAACCCCTCAGCTTCCCAGCAACTCTGCCATCCTGTTTTGTAACTGCCCACTTTCCAGTGATGTCACTGTTAGATCATGACAACACACTGCCCCATCTGGTGATGTGCTGGGTGCTTGGGAGGGCGTTTAGGCCAGGGAAGATCCCTGGGGAAGCTCGGAACTCTTCTAACAATCCTCTCAAATGTCCGTTGCCCTGGAAATTGTGCCAGATTTCAGATCAGGGTTAGGGTCCTGACCCCCCCAACTTCATATAAGCATATGATCACTTTGACCTGCCTATAAGCTCTCTGGATAAGTGTGCCGTACTGGATGCTACCTTAAAAGTACACTTGTATTTACATTTATGGCAGTTATCTGACACTCTTATCCAGACCGACATACAAGGTTTCTCATATGACAGTAATATTAGGAGTCTAGGCCAATGAATCTTATTCTTGTTGTTGAGCAGACTAGGAATGGAACCCGTCACCGACACTGTGTGGTGGGTCACTGATGGTGGTATCTAAACTCAACACCATCTTACTTTTATATCATATTTTCTACAATCTTTACTGTATATACTAATGTGTATTTAAGGTTTAAACGTTTATGACTGAACCATGGGTCTGAGAGAAACGCAGTTTCAATTCCCTGTATAGCTTGTCATAGTGCAGCACTGACAATAAAGCTGACTTTGACTATGAAATTAGGCCCTGGTCCAGTTGTGTAAGACATCTTTGCATAATTGGTGCTGCCGTCAGCTGTGACTAAACCTGACTTCATTTCCCATTACTGCATACACTGATCAGACATACACACTGAAAAATGAGGGTTAACACTCAGAAAGGCCTTTGTAGAGGCTTCAATACAGACGCTTTTGGACAAGGGTTATTTATAGCACCAATTAGAGCAAGTTCTCTACTATTATTACTATGTCAAACCTTTTCGGTGCTCTTTAGAACCCTCTACAGCACATTCTCCATCAATCTAAAGAAATATTTTACCCTGCAAAGAACCCTTTGTTAATGTTAAGTATATCTTAAGTATATAATGTAATATAAAAATATATAGTATAATATAATATTACTATATAAAGCAGTGTTTCCCAACCCTCACTCTACTCCTTAAAGAGCTCACTCTACTCCCCACACTCCTTAGTCCTCAACTAATCAGCTCATTAACAAGCCTTTCAGAGTCGCATGGAATGTATTAATGCTAAAACGTGAAGCACAGGTGTGCCTCCAGGAAGAGGGTTGGGAAACACTGATGTAAATAGTAAAAAATAGTTTCACAAATGTTTGCATTCAGAAGGAAGTGTCAGATTAAATGTTACCAGGCACAATCAATGATTAAAAATGCAAACTGACATAGGCAATATTTATTGAGCTACACATACACATGTAGTGTCTCTCAGTGTAGCGTCAGGTATAACACAAGTCAGACATCTTGGAATGGAGTTACAGAGGTTCCTAATTGTGTCCTGTGATAATCCATCCTATCCATCCTGAATATTCTCACTCAGTTCTTGCAGATTATGTGGTGGGGTTGGACCGTTGATAGCAAGTTGAAAGCATCCCACACATTTTCAGCCTGAGATAAGTCTGGTGATGTGACTGGCCATGACATAGTATCTGTGTCTTCAAGACAAGCTCTTGAGACGGCAGCAGTATGCAGACGAGCGCTGTCCTGTGCTTTCAGAAAAGGGAGGACCACTGGATGCCGCACCTCATTAATGTAACGTCGGGCTGTCAAAGTGCCTGTAATGAAGATCAAAGGGGATCTGGCATTGTACGAAAATTGCATCCTACACATGGGGTAAAGTATTGATGGTAGGCTTTTGCTCCTGCCCCCCTCAAGTGTACAGATAAATAGAACTTACAAATTTATATTGACTCAAAAACAAATTCTGTATTTTAATGACAATTCTTTAAACATTTCGACCCAGCCTTCCTTCTCTATTCACATACCGTTTTTTTAGCCTTCAGCTGCAAAAATCAAGGAATGTTAAAATTACAAACCTCGTTACTGCATTTTTTTTTGCTCACATTAAAATTGGAATTATACTGACACTTGACAGAAAATGTAAATGATGTAAATGTATCTGTCCCTGAAAAGCTACACATGGACACATTCATTCACAAGTATATGAGAGTTGCCTCTGCAGAGATGAGGAGGTAAATGAGGAAACCACTCACTGGTGAGTGTTCATAGCTCTCAACATGAATTCCTGCCCTTCAACAATAACAGATTTTATCAGTGATGTTAAACTTGTTTTTGTAACAGAAATCTGACCTTCAGTTTTGAGTGTTTCCCTACTCAGATCAGCCAGTGTCAACTGATGTTTTAAGACTGTCACCAAAAGCACCAAGCAAATGCATGCAGGCAAAAGGACGATTTGATGATCTGATTTGGGTCAATTAAGTTTGGTACTGTGAATGCGAATTTTTCAAAAGTGCTGAGGGCCGTGGGACCTGCTGCTACTTGGTGTGGATGTACTCTTTGAAAGGTTCCTATTTGTCAAAGTAACAGCCATACAGAGCCGTGATAAACTGAGGAACAGGCAGTTATGCAAGACATTTTATCAATTTTTATTTTTTATCTTTTCATTTGCAAAAGAAAAAGTTCCAATAATACACACGGGAACATTGTACATTTGCACAAACAATTTGGGAACCAAAATCTGACACGAAAAAAAAAAAAAATCAAATGAGGTTTTGATGATGACAGCATACAGCATCTATGATCCTGTCTGACAATATGATTTTCGTCAACATACATGTGGCATTTGGTTTTTTCAAATGTGCTGGCTAGAGTTGAGGCACTGAGCTCATAGAAACAAAGATTAGACACTATATAGCTCATGCTGCCTATAATAGCAGCTGGTTGTGCAACTTGTGTACACCCATATGACAATGCCTCTTGCAAGTGTTTCATTTTACAGCTTAGAATATAATAGCGCTTTGCATCTCTTGCATTTAAAGTGCTGTTATACATGGTCATGCCAGTGGTTCCAAACCTGGTACAACTGGAATGGACAAGAGACCTGGGATGTTCCTATTGGACCACCATGAACTTTTGGTTTATGGTATCCTAGTATTGAGGACTACCATGCTCTGCACGTTTGTTTTCTCTACTCTTAACACACCTGACCCACATATGAGGAGCTTATTAAATAATAGTAATTAATATTAAGTAGTAGTATAATAGTAAAATTTAACCATTAAGTTTGATGTGAAATGCATTATTCTAGATAAGCTTACAAACTTAGAATGGTTCACAGTCGTGGTATTTTACACCAAAAACAGCATGTTTTAGTTCAATGGTGTTTTATACAGTAAATAAAATGGCTTTATTTTATGGTTTCCATCACTACCACTGTAATCAATGCAGTCTGTGGATACCCCTTATTACCTAGGTGTGCTAGAAGGTAATCACAAAACAAATGTGTGTAATATGAAGTCCCCAGTACTGTGACCCAGAACCCCTGCCCTAGGATCTTCCCAAAACCAGTATTAAGAACCACTACTATTCCAATGCCTTTCAGCCAATTCTTCCACTTATATTGGCGTGGCTCGCCACTCTTTCCCCTCCGTCAGAGCACGGGGTTGATGGATAAACACACTGTAGCGTACCCCCTGGTTAGCAGCTGCACGCACAAATCCACTGTTAGCGGTCATGGTTACAGCTCTCAGAGAGTCCCCAGTTCCAAAAATCATGAGTGACCTGCGGTTCACCTTGGAGCTGGTGACCAGTCGCTCTGTGCGCTCTGAGGGCTGATCAGGCACCACAGTCAGCCTGGCTAGAAGCTCCTCAGCGCGGGCTTTCTCTCCCGGCCCCCCTAGCGTGTCCAGGATAACACGGAAGTCATGAACAGCTGAATGACAGGCGAACAGCTCCTTGCCCTTCATGAACTCTTCGAGCTTGGGCAGGACCTTCTCCTGCCTCTCCTGAGCAGCCTGCTCTGTCAGGACCTGCTCTCTGAAGGTGTAATGGCAGTTCCCGTGGCTCAGAGAGGATACAAATGTGATGAGTGTGGTGATGTCCAGGTTGGCTCGGTTGCATACGTCCACCTTGACTTCAGTGGGAAAGGCCAAGCTGGCCACAATCGTATCTCTGTCCACACGGGTGTGCATTATGTCTGAATCTTCATCATCACTTTCCTCATCATCTTCTACAGCCCCATTCTCTGCCTCCTGCTCCTCTTCTCCTGAACCGCCGTCATCCTCACCTTCATCTTCTTCATCCTCCTCTCCCTGTTCATCGTCCTCTCCCACTCCAACCACAGTGTTTACAGCAACTATGTCACCCCTAACAGAGATGCCCATCTCTCTGAGCCTGTCGGCCATGGGGCTGGAGACACCGTTGTAGAAGGCGAAGATGATGTGGGGGTTGCTGTACTGGACAGGCTGCTGGCGGCTGGCCTCCAGAAAGTCTTCAGCTTGATGGATCACACTTTTGTCCCCATATTGGCCGCGGCCTTGCCAGATGTTGTGCAAAGCTTCCGCCTTGCGTCCAATGGCCTTAACCCACGTGTGTCCACCATTGGCCACCACATCCACTACCAATGTCTGCTTCTGCCCATCAGGGCCTTCGTAAGCGAACACATGCAAAACGCTCACAACATTCTCTAGGCTCTCTGCTGACTCAACGATAGCTCTCAAGTGAGTGAGGTTGGTACTCTGCAGGTGAGACTCTTTGATTACAACTTTCCCTGCTTCCACCTTCTCAAGGAATTTGAGCTCGGCACGAAGTTTGCTGCACAGCTTGGCTCTGCCTTCCACTTCCAGGGCCTGACGGTTGCACAGCAGGTCCACCCGCCCAAGCAGCTCTTTGGCTGCTTTGATCTGTTCCTTGAGCAATGGACTGGTGGCCATATCTGTCACATCATTCCTAAAGCATAGAGGAAACAGGTGGACTTAAGTAGAGAAGCAATAAAATCAAATATAGTAAATCAATAAAAAAACAAAACAAAACAAAACAAAAAAACTGGCAACAGGACGTGCAAAACTATCACGGTCAATGCCTATTTAGAAATTGTGTTATGTCTACCTCTTGTTTTTTTACTCTCACATTTGCTTTGTATCCCGACCCATGTCCTCTAGAGCAGGGGTTCTCAACCTTTTTCCTGAGGAACAGCATCAGCATTCTTTCTTCATTTCAGAAACGTCTACCTCTCTGGTCTGTATCATGTGCCAGCAGTTGAGTTGTTTCAAACCGACTTTTCATTCACCTTGTGTTACTTCCATAATGTTGTTTGTACATTTCTCTTAACACTTACACAACGTTTACAGTTCCAACACAATTGATCTTTCACATTTTACTTTTCCCACATAGACTTATGATTTGAAATAGCATCACCAGCCCACTCTGGACTCCTGCCTCCCCTGAACACGGACCTGTGGACCTCTAGGGAGTGCTCCCTGGCCCAAGCAGGCTCCTCTGATGGGACCACAGCTAAGAAGACAGGAGAAGGATAATATGGAGAAGGACAGTAGCAGGTCAGCAGGTTACAGATCATCCCCATTCCATTAAATCAGACACTATCTCTCAGTTGTCAGGATGAAATGGCGAACAAGCACAGAAATAGATTTAATACAATATCTGAAAATGGACTACAGAGTCTGTCGCGATGATGACCTCACAACACACATTTGCATGAAACAGCCAGCGGTGGATCATGGGATTTGTAGTTTTTTCTCTCTACCAAGTATTAATAAATATATAAATAAATGCATATGTATAATATATACAATATGTATAATACATTACACACACACACACACACACACACACACACACACATATATATATATATATATATATATATATATATATATATATTATATATATTTTTTTTTTATTATTCATAAAAAATAAATAATGTAAAATAAAACATGTATAAATCTAAAACGTTATATAAATAATATTATTTATTACAAATATAAAAACATAAAATATAAAATTATAGTATTTATAAATATAAAAACGTTATATATACATATATGTAAAATATTTATAACAATTATATATTTATAATATTTATAAATATAAAAATATTATTTAAAAAATACGCGTTTTTCGCCCACAAAAGCTATTTTAAATTGAGAAACTAATTATTTTAGAGGGGAAACAGATTAAATCACCAGTTTTATCAGTTAAAAGTCCCACGTTTTCTCTCTTTTTTCCATGTAAACATACAGCAGCACCTGCAGCTTTAGATTACGGTTCAAACTCTGGATCTAAAAGCGTGCATTCCTTTAAAACGACGTTGTGGTTTTAATAAGTTAAAGAAGTTAACGACAGGACTCAAAGCCCGGATTAGTTTTAAGTCAGAGGCCAGTGTTAAAGATAGCGATATAAAGACACCGCCCTGACAGCTCCGATGATCAATACATCAAAATTAGGCCCCAAAAGATGAAAAAACACGTTCAGAAATACAGAAAACACTCACAGCCTTAAGTTCCCCTTGATCTGCAGCGACGTGGAGCAGCCGGCGAGGACGAGTGTCGCCCCCTGGAGGAAAGGCGCTGCAGTGAAAGCTGAAGATGAAGCGGAGTTTGGGACATTGCATCTGCACACCACTGACTCCTTCACCGTTCTCTCATACTGCAGCAGCAGTTCCCCTATTCATAGATTTTGGGGTTTGGGGATGTTTTGGGAATACCCAACAAAACCAAGCTGGTCAACTAACAGGATCAGTAAGACATCTGGTTAAACAGTATGACTAGCTCAACCAAGCTGGTTGACCAGCACCACCAGCAAGACAAGTTGGTGAACCAGCATAGTATCCTCTCACACTGCAGCATCAGTCCCCCTATTCATAGATTTTGAGGATTTGGGATTTTGTGTATTACTAAACACTGCATTACAGACATCTAGAAGTGTAGATGTTACTGTAAAAACTGAGGTGGAGCTTTTGTGCTGTGAAGTGTCACTTTCAGCCATATACAAGATAGCATTAGTGTTCCATCCCTGCTGACAAGTCCACCTCAGCTGGTTCCAGATTGTCCAAGGTGGTCTAAGCTGGTCTTCGATCAAGGTGGTTGAAAAGCTGTCCACCAAAGTGAAGACACAGCACTGGTGAACGAGCTGGTTGACCAGCTATTTACTCTATTGTGGTCGACCATTGTGCTAGATGATCAACCAGACCATGCCGCTTGACCAGTATGAGCAGCAAAACCAAGCAGGCTGACTAGCATGGTCAGCAAGGCCAAGCTGGGTGACCAAATACCCAACAAGACCAGGCTGGCCAACTAACAGGACCAGCAATATCTGGTTGACCAGTATGACTAGCTCAACCATGCTGGTTGACCAGCACCAGCAGCGAGACAAGTTGGTGGACCAGCCTAACCACAAAGACCAAGCTGGGTGACCAAATACCCAACGAAACCTGGTTTGATCGGGTTGACCGGTATGAATAGCTCAACTAAGCTGGTTGAAAAGCATTACCCGCAAGACAAAGTTTGTCAACCAGCATCACCAGCCTGACCAGCAAGAGATTGCCAGTCAAATGGAAAGACCACTATGAACAGTAGGGACAAGCTGGTTGAACATCATAACCAACAAATCTAAGCCAGTCAACTATCATGACAAGCAAGACAGTCTGGTTGACTAGAAAAACCAGCAACACCAAGCTTGTCAACCAGCATGACCAGCAAGATAATGTGGTCAACTTGCATGACCAGTATGTCCAAAATCAAATGCAGCAACGGTTAAAGGTGTAGTTTACGAGCATCAATTAGAAGATCAAGTTTTCAAGCACCTTGTCCATCAAAGACCAGCTTAGACCATCTAAGCATCTTCCAGGATGAGATGGATAAGCTGGTTTTTGGATTTTGTTGGTATTGTTGCAGTGAATGTAATATTACTATGTAAATCATGGACATTCCAAAACGTTACGCTTTACTGTGGTTTGTAATATTTTAGTGCAAAGACCAGAAATGACATAAGATTTGACATAAAAAAATGATGTGTTCCTGTATAACGTGCTTCAGATATGCTTTTGCTTTACACTATATCAATACATGGACATTAACCTCCTCCACACACCCACGCACCAATTTTTCCCTACTACCAATTTCCAGTACAGTTCTAGACTCAGCAGTTTTCAGTACACGGAATTGTGTAGATGGAAGTAATTACCACCTACATCTCCTGCATTTGGCAGGGAGTTATCTGTCAACACTGGGAAGGATTTGGGAATAATGTCTGAAAAAACACTATTGAGTAGATTCACGTCTGCAGAAGAGATAGGTTTCATTAGCAAGACAAGTCTCGCAGGCGTAACATCACCACTGAGAACATTTCACCACTTTTCATGTCAGATTTTATAGGCAGCTGATGGCTGCAGGGGACTAGATTTATGGGAACACTGGGATGCTCTACCTTTCCGGAAAACTTCACAAGTAAACAGACTTAATGCTTTACTTCCCACATAAACCAACTACATGCTCGACTTCGATGGTGCAGCAGCAAGCCAGCTGCTACGTAAGCCAGAGCGCTGACTGACAACGTTACACAGTTCAAGGAAATCAAGGTAACCTTTAGAACTCCAGGCCAATTTGTGGGATGTTTTCATAGTTTGACATACTTTTATTTACAAAGACATTAGAAAAGTATTTGTAGGAGACAGTCACACATACCAAATTCTATTTTCAGGAGATCCTAGACTACTCAAATTCATTTCATTTGAGATGTTTAAATATTTGTATGAATTGGACCTTTTTTGCTCAGAACATTTATTCTGAAATGTGAACACTAAGCAAACAAAGAGAGAAAACAGCCCCTCCCTTTCTCTCCAATAGATTAGGACCCTAAACCTTCAACCCAGAAGAGGGCCATTTGTTCCCTTTGGTCCTATTCTATTGACAACACTTCTCTACATTTATCTGATTGTATATCTGATAAAAGAGCTGAATGCCTTCATTTGAAGGGCTCTATGCAAAAATTTGTGTAAAGACATCCATACCATCAAAATAAAATTATTTTCATGGTTTTAATTTACTCTTATAAATTCATGTAAAATCTAGGAAAGTATTCACAGCCTTTGCTCAATACTTTGTTGAGTAACCACTCAAGGACATTTGCTACCTTGGCTGTGTGCTTAGGGTCTTCATCCCAGGACTAGAGCACTCTGGAGCAGGTTATCATCAAGGATGTCTCTGTACTTCGCTGCTGTCATCTTTCCCTCAATACGGACTAGTCTCACAGTTCCTGCTGCAGAAAAACATCCCCACAGCATGATGCTGCCACCACCATACTTCACTGCAGGAATGGTTTTGGCTAGGTGATGAGCCGTGCCTGGTTTCCTCCAGACATGATGCTTGGCATTCAGTCCAAAAAGTTCAATCTTTTTGTTTGGCTGGGCAGCAAGCTCTATGAAGAGTCAGAGTGGTTCCAAACTTCTTCCATTTATGGATGATGGAGGCCACTGTGCTCATTGGGACTTTTCCACTTTCCCCAAATCTCTGTCTCGATACAATCCTGTCTCAGAGGTCTACAGATAATTCCTTAGTTTTCACGGCTTGGTTTACTTGTCTACTCTGGGACCTTAAATAAACAGGTGTGTACTTTTCCAAATCATGTCCAATCAACTGAATTTACCACAGGTGTCCAATCAAGCTGTAGAAACATCTGAAGGATGATCAATGGAAACAAGATGCACCTGAACTCAGTTTTAATGTCAGATCAAAGGCTGTGAATACTTATGTACATTATATTTTTGAGTTTTATTTTTTAATAAATTTATTTAATAAAATTTCAAACAAACTTTTCTCACTTTGTCATTGTGGGGTATTGGGTGTAGAATTTTGAGTGGAAAATGATTTTAAAATTAATTAATTAATAAATCATTTATTTAATTTAACAATTCCCACAATTTAACAAATCGTCCCCTTGACTTAATACACTATTCCCCCAATTTTTAAAAAATCACTTACTTTTACATTTAAGACATTCTTTATCTACAGTGACTTACAAAAGTGCTTTGCTGTTCACTCAGAAATTATCCTTAGTTTGTTAGTAGAGGCTAGAATCCAGAGATTCCTCAAGCTTAACACAAGCTTGAGCACAAGCTAGAAACAAAGGTTGGATTGGAGATTGGAGACTCACAATATTCAATATCAATATAAACCCTTTTTTACTTTCAGTTTGTCAGTGACAGCAATGAGAGCAGACTCTGGTGAGTGAAGCCTGACTTTTGAGAGATAAGAAAGAAAAGATCCTGGTCAATACTCGCTAATGTCCGTGCAGTCTAAAGGTTGGCTTCAAGAATAAATCACATGATATTTCTGTGAAGAACATTATTTACAGATTTGCAGATTCTGTACAGGTCATTGCACATAGAGAGAAGGAAGGAATATTGCACATTGTTTTTATGTAATATTGAAAAAAAAGAGACCAATACTGTGTGGAGTTTAGTGTGAAGTTCCCTCAATTTAATTAATCACATTCAATAATTCCCATAATTCAACAGATCATACTCTTGACTTAATCAATCAATCAATCAATCAATCAATCAATCAATCAATTAAAATTTATTTATATAGTGCTTTTTACAACAAGGAGTTGTCACAAAGCAACTTTATATAGATCCGGGTCCAAGCCTCAAATGAGCAGCCAGTGGGCAAACAGTGGCAATGAGAAACTCCCTCAGACTCAGAGGAAGAAACCTTGAGAGGAACCAAGGCTCAAGAGAGGAACCCTTCCTCCTGTGGTCAACACTGGAGAGCATAAACAATGGCATAATACAGAATAAGAGATTAAACCATTCCCTCAATTTAATAACATGTTCCCTTAATTAAGATAAGGTAATCCTTTATTAGTCCCGCAGTGGGGAAATTCACATTGTCACAGCAACAAAGTGATGGCAAGGCACTCTGTACAAGAAATTCAGTATAGTACAGTATAAACAGTGTAGTATCTACAACAGTATAAATAATAAATAAATCAGATAAATTACAGATAATTGCACATGGGAAGATGGATGATGTATTGCTCATTATGTTGTATTTAAAACTCTAATAGTGTGTGTGTGTGTGTCTGTCTGTTCTGCTGAGAGCAGTGCTGGTTATATAGTCTAACAGCACCAGGGAGGAAGGACCTGTGATGCAGCTCCTTCACACACTTTGGGTGAAGCAGACTGTCACTGAAAGAGCTGCGCAGTGCTGCCAGAGTCTCGTGCACGGGTGAGAGTCATTCTGCAGCATGATGGCATAATTCAATAAAGCAGACTTATTAAATCACTGGCTCACATTAATAACCAGTCAACTACAGCCCTGCAGAGTCACTGCACTGTCAGCAGCAGGCCGGCAGGGGGCGCCTCAGTGACTCGGAATTAGGGAGGTTAGTGAGAAGTGTCTCAGTGATGATCAGAACTTTTACCTTCGTTTTTGGGGAACAGATACACACAACAAGTTCTGCGCTGGAGAGAGAGAGAGGGAGAGAGAGAGAGAGAGAGAGAGAGAGAGAGAGAGAGAGTTTTGTGTGTGTGTGTGTGTGTGTGTGTGTTATTACTATTAGAAACATTGTTTCTTTTATTATTAAATCGTGCGCGTGCTCGGGCGGGACGGGGCGCGTGCGCGGTCCAGTAGTGACGCAACAGTCCACAACTTCTCTCTCTCTCTCTCTCAGTCTCTCTCACACTCAGTCTCTCTTTCTCTCTCTCTCTCTCTCTCTCTCTCTCTCTCTCACACACACACACACACACACGCTCTCTCTGTCTCTCTCTCTCTCTCAGTCCCAGTTTGGTGGAGATGGAGCTCGTGCGGTTCAGAGGAGAAGTTTGGAGTTAACAGTGGAGGTTCTCCTCGCGCTCCGGACTGTGTGGACCGTGTGAGGGCAACAGTGGTCAGCAGCGGGCAGACTATGCTGTGCGCTGGGCACTATGGGGGCGAACAGTGGCAAGCAGAGTGGCAGCGAAGGTGAGCTGCAGCCTCCACCCTGGTGGAGCTTCTTCTCATTCCTGTGATGGTCTGAGGACCATGAAGTTGGTCTGCACTCTCTACAGCAAAATACATAGAGGAGTGCTTAGAAACACATCCCAGAGACTATGTTCACAGATTTGACCATGTTTTGATTAAAACAGTGACTTTTGTATTTTATTTATTTTGTTAAATGAACTAAAAACGATCATTTTGTTCTTTGTAAAGAAACAATCATTTTGTTTCTTGATATTAATAATAATACAGTCTTCAAAATACTTGACAATGGTCCAAATAAAATAAAAACATACTGAATGTCCTTTACTATTCAAATTATTTATGTATGTATCCTTTCTCGGACTTTTAATCTGAAATTTGAACGTTGTTTTAGCAAAGAAAGAGAGCAGACAGCCCCTCCCTTCTCATTTTCCTTTATAAGCCAATATCTGGGTCAGTGACATCATTAGGCCCGCCCCTCTCTCTGATCAGTCAGAGTCTCTATGCAGGTGGACAGAGCAGTAAACATGCACTGGAAGGTTCGTTTGCCATTTAAACTGGGATTTATCATTTGAAAATGAGTGAATTTAGCTTTTTTTCTGAACTGGATTACGTGCTGGTAGTTCCTGACACAATAATGCCACGGTTAGATTGGATATGTCTTGTTGTTATTGATAGGTGTATCATGTCTGTAGGTTACTTTGATCCTGAGATATGAATCAGCTATTTGCTGTGGGATTGCAGTGCTATTGGGAAGGAAGATAAAGGTTACCAGGAACAATAAAGGATTAAAAATGTAGTCTGATATGGACAGTATTTATTGAGGTGTGCATACAGAAGTATTGTCTCTCAGTTTGGTGTTGGCTATGAAGCAAGCTGCCAGATGTCTTGGAATGGAGTTGTAGAGGTTCCTAATGATGTTCTGTAATAATCCATCTCTTGCAGCTTGAATATTCTCACTCAGTTCCTATTTTGCAGTAGGAGTGGAGGGTTGATCATTTGAAATCAGGGATTGATCTGGAAATGCGATGGGTCATTGCATAGTATCTGTGTCTTTAAGGTGAGCTCTTGAGATGGCAGCAGTAAATGGATGAGCGTTGGCCTGTTGGAACAGCATGATAGAGTGTGCATTTAGAAAAGCTAGGGCCACTGGTTGCAGGACCTCATTAACATAACGATGGGCTGTCAGCGTGCCTGTAATGAAGACCAAATGTGCTCTGACATCATATGAATTTGCACCTCATACCATGTCACCGGGCCTTCTGGACATATGATGGACAACAGGAAACTTGACGCGTTGATTTGACCGTGGAGCCTGGATTTGTTAAACATCTCCACCAAAACATGCAGGAGTTATCACTGATGATGGTCCACTGCCATTCTGAGGGACTCCATGACAGTCTGGAACAGCACCTTTGTAATCGGGCATTGGGTGCAGCTATTTTTTGACAATGAATGTAAATATGAGGCATATCGTTCAGGCATCACATTGTTTTGCTGCCAGATTGCCCATTCTCACTTTGCAGATTCAGGATGTTTGAACATGGAAATCACCAAACTGCTGGACTGTTCAGAACAGGACCCCCATACAGAACCAACAAGTCATGATGTTTAGTCCTTTTCACAAACTGAAGACAGGCACTGAGTCACTGAACGCTGGGTACCATGACTGGCAATTTGGCCCGGTCCGTGTTTAGAACATTTCATAACTATCATCACTGGTGCCAGAGCCCTCTCACCCGCAGAATGAGCTCTTGGCCACGTCGGAGACTTGTGGTATGCTAAATCGCACCAGATTTCTCTGGAAGGTCAAGGTTTGGCTCGTCTTTGGAGCTGGCACTCAGAGGACAAGTCAATAAATTTCCACTGAGAAGGTACCACGGCTCTGGAATTTCCAAAGTTCATATGGTCCCACCTATTATTACATTGTTTGTTGTGCCCTGACAGGTATGCAGCAACTTTGGGACTAGAATGGGCTCGGAGGGTAGGATTTAGTGACTGATTTGTTTGGAGTTTTAATGCTTCATGAAGTAATGTTTTGAAGCATTTGCTGAAAGAATCACTCAGCTGTGATTGTTCAGGAAGCGTAGCGCTGCAAAGGAAAATATCATAAAATCTCACAATGTATTGCACAGCCTTGCGCTACAGCAGCTTCTTCTCAATTAGGACTGTGGAGTCATTAGAGCACTGTAATTACATAAGACCATGGACCACAAACTCTTAACAGCCCGTGTAGTTTCCACAACCTTCTGTCTCTCGTTGACAGATGGGGACAGGAGTGATTCACCTCAGGAGACGTGAGGATACCTCCATCCTTTCTCCTGCTGTCAAACGTGCCAGGCAGAAGAAAGAGCTGATTTTTGTGAGCCATGAATAGAAAGCTCTAGGGACAAAAAGTGTTTTGAAAAACGTGGTTTTCTCAAACCCCAAAACTGCTAAGAGCTTAGCTTTGGGCATTGAAGAGCACCGCAAGACTTCTTGAAAAAATAGACTCCTGGTATGTTCAAGCATGAAGTTTAAGTGCAAAACAACTTTCCACAGAAATGTCACTCTTGTTATGTTCAACACTGCTCTTTGTCACAGTTATAGAGCTGGTTTTGCTGCATGTCAGAACAAATATTCATTAGGTTATACAGGGTCTCACTATTATAGAGTACTTAAATTAAAGCATTAGTCACTTTCTGATTTGTATTTTAGGTTCAGCTCATGTATTATCACTAGAGTTTGGGGTCAGTTGCAACTAAAGAGTTGATTCTCAGGCTCTATTCATATGTTTCTGAATATTGAACATATATCTTTCCTTTGTGACTCCACTGTTCGCATGAGAAAAGCAAAACTTAAATCAAATTTATTTGTATAGAGCTGACATATGATGATTGATGTCGTCATAGAGCAGCTTTACAGAAATCGAAGATATAATGGTCAATATACAAAACGAAGGATAGCGTGAGCAAGCCAAAAGGCTACACTGGCTAGGAAAAACTCCTTCAGAACTGGAGGAAGAAACCTTAGGAGGAACCAGGCTCACAATTGGGGACCCATCCATCTCTGGTCAAAATACATATACATAATTGATCAGAGGACACGGGACCATCATGTCTGCTGTAATGCTCGGGTGTACTGAAGTAATTATAATTTGATGGTGGACATCATTTAGAAATGAGCAGATCAGAGGGACAGTGAAGGTCCAAGGAGGCCAGGTTGGGATGGTTTGGACATGTGTTGAGGAGGAATAGTGGATATATTGGACAGGGAATGTTGGAGATGAAGCTGCTGGGCAGAAGGAGAAGAGGAAGACCTCAGAGAGGGTTTATAGATGTAGTGAAGGTGGACACGGAGATGGTTGGTGCAACAGTAGATAGGGCAAGATGGAGGGAGATGATCCACTGTGGCGACCCCTAAAGGGAGCAGCTGAAAGAAGAAGAAGCTGGACAGAATAGTAACAGTAGCCGATCATTAACCTACCTAGTTGGCCGTTGGGTAGCTAGTCCAAGACTAGTCCAGAGTGAAGGAGTGGCAGGGATGCTTGAGGTCTGTCTCAGATGGGTGACAGGGGAGCCTGAGGGGAGTCTGAGGTCAGCCTCTGAAGGGGTGGCAAGGGAGCTCAGGGTTAGCCTTTGGTTAGCCTGGGCCAGTGGGCTGTCATTATCTCGGGAAAGGTCGAGAGATGTAATTATTTTAGTGTTTAGATTTATGGAGAGCAAGGAATGTAAACATTACCAGAGTGTGGTGAGTGACTCTGGTAGATCTGACTATGACACCCTAATGAAAGGAGAGAACCAGATAGTAAAATAAACACGGGAGCATCATGAAACTTTGCCATCCTCGAAAATGACTCTTGAAAAAAAGTTGTAACATTTCTTGAATAGCAGTGTAACAGCCAAAAGAGATCTAAATATAACACAAAGCTTTCTAACAAGACTAGACACATAAAACCTGAATTGTACCTGGAAAGAAGCTTAAAAACAAAAATTATTTTTTTATGTTGTCATGGCCACCAATTTCCTATTCTCCACACACTCCTAATCAGACAGTGAGTGAGTCAGTGTAATTCTTCCTGTCATTATGTAATTAATGTATAACAAGGCACCACAAGAGTTAATGTTAACTGAATCCCAAAGCCTAGACTGCAGCTGATGGAGGTTGAAAATATTGGCTTCTACATCACAAAAGGCTGTTCTAAAGTGAAGGAGCCCTCATTTTCAGCCTGGAAATTAAGCGATGCTTGGCACGATTTGGAGGATACAACTGATGTGTCCTTCTAGGCCCCCAGTTACCCATGATATCTACACTAAACAAAGCAAAGGGCAAAAAACAGCCCATTGAAAATGGCCTTGTTATACTGACCCATTTGTGTGGCCACTTAGAAGAAGTCTCCACAGTCCTACCGAGGACCTGCCCTATCTCAGCTGTAGCCTATGCATTGGAACACAACTGTTATGACAGAATTCTCAAAAATCTCCACCCTTGAGGGCGTTATCAGAAACTTCTGTTTCCAGTCACCTAAAACAGCAAGTCTGGATGTCCAGATATGTGTGGATGGAGCTATTCCAGACAATTGGCAATTAAGACCTGACTCCAAAGCTTGGACTCGATTCCACACAGAGACGTCCAAGTTTGTAAGCTGCTGTCAGTCTCTGGTCTGCCAGTCAGCAAAAATGCAGCCTTCCACAACAATCTCATCAATAATATTTTACTTTGGATTATGCTGTGTAAATTATAAATGGTACAAATGTATAAATTATGCATGATAAAAATGTTAACCAAAAGCACATCTTAGACGCTAGTATTTAACTGAGCCAATTTACAGTGATGTTTAAAAAGTTTATAACCCTTTAGGATATATTTAAAGAGGAGAAATTTAAAGTGAAAACTAAAGTTTCATCTTATTTTCACACAAGATAAGAAGAATCCAGGCAAATATTACACTTGATGATCCAATGTAACACGTCTGTGATTGGCAAAAGTATGTGGCGTGACCCTTCTTCTTGAACCATTCTTTGGTAGAATGACTTGTGTGCTTAGGGTCATTGTCCTGATGCATGACCCACATTCTCTTCAGATTCAGCTCACAGATGGAAGTCCTGACATTTATGTTTAAAATGTGTTCATTCGGAATTCATTGTTCCATCAGTGATGGCAAGCCTTCCTGGTGCAGATGCAGCAAAGCAGGCCATGAAACTACCTCCAGAGTGTTTCAAATGGGATCAGTTTGTTTATGTGGGAATGCAGTGTTTTCTTCTAAAACGACACTTCAAACCCTGCCATGCACACCATTGTTGTTCAGTGTTTCCCTGATGGACTCATAAAAAAGGTTGCTTAGTTGCTTAGAAGCTACCTTAGGATTCTTTGTTACCTTGCAGAATCTACTTTTAGGACCTGTTTGAAAATCCGATGAGGTTTTAGGTCACATTTGTGCAAAAAGAACTTTTAAGCACCACTACAACTAGTCAGCATTAGGACCCTCATTTTCATTGCTAAAGTCAAATACTTCACTTCTCTGGCATCTTGTGCCCCTGAAGATTGACTGATCTGGAATATTATGTTAATATTCAAAGCCTGAAATAGTGTTTTATAGTATATTATTCTTGATTTTGCCACATCTAACTTGGAAATGACGGGACCGATTCCTGCCACACTTAAACTCAAACTGGAATTGAAAGCCATTACTACTTTTGCTTCTGGCTCTATTTCAGTGTTGGGGACCATCATGAAATAACCAGAACAGAATTGTTTGCTAAAATAAATCAATAGAACACACACATTCTGTTCAGAAGTTCTATTACGAGTGCAGCCTGTTCTCAGCATGGCGTGGTTTTAAGCATATTTTTTGCGGCCAGTCTAAATGTGGGCCTCTACATATTATGACATGAGGTAAGGAAAACTTAATTAAGTCTTAATCCCTTAAATCCTAGTCTTATTATTATACAGTGAGTGACATGAATGATTCCGTATCTGCTTTCTGTAGTTATAAGAGTGAGAGATTGAAGTTTAAAGAGTTAACAAATGACCTCACTGACCCCACAATTTATATTCAGTTCCTCATAACCTCACTGGTCCAGTTGGTTTTGTGACACTCTGTCCACCTAGTTTTTCACTTGTGTACACCTTAACGCTGAGCTGAATGTCATGTTCAGCCTTGACGGTCCACAATGCTGGTGGGCCACACATGGGAACGAGAGGCTGGCCTGTGCAGATCCCATCATTACAATGTGTTTAGGCAATTAATCTCACTTAGAGTGAAGCCTGCGTTCTTCAGAGACAATAGACAATAAACAATGCTGGTGATGTAACTGGACATCAAATTAAGGGCTAAATCCACGAGCAAGGGCTATGCGGTCCAACTCATAGGCTTTTTAGCGCTCCGTTTGATAAACACACCCACAAATTAATGCACTGATATCACTGCAAGACTATTTCATGAAAACAGGTCTGTTTACACAGCAAAGCATGTTTTTTTCCTCCTGCCCGGTATGTGGGAGCTCCCTCTGTCAGACCTTGTATGGGCAAATAAAAAGCTTATGCGAGCTGTAGTTGTGTTTGTGCAGTTATTGTTGTAAACATACTTTATAGCGATGTAGCTTTGGAGCGCATTTTGATCCCTGTGCTTTCTTTTTAAGGAGCTTTCCCACCATTCTGTCATTGTCATTGCCAAATCCAGATGCTATTTATGCATCAATAAAACCTCCTATAACCTCTAACCCCCCCAAAGATGATTAAACTGTTGTTCTTACTGCTTATTATTCAGTAATTGCTGCAAACTGGGAGACAAATTCACAATTGAAGTAGTGGAGAGAGATGAATTTAAGTGTGGGCCCACTTTCAGAGCCTTAGGGTTTAAGGGGTTAATGGCGTGAAACTAAAACACTTCATCAATGTTTAAAAACGTGTGATTAATCAGAGTGTAGCAGATCACATGACCCGTCTCTTGCCCAGTCCAGTTTGTTGGTCAGACTTTCTGTCTTTGGCTTTTAGTCCACCTATGGGGGATGCCAGAGTGATTATGTAAGTTTATGATGAGCCGGGAAGAAATTCAAGGCATTTGTTGAAAAGATTTTGTAATTGTTGTTGTTTTGTAATTTTTGTATAAAAGTGGTGTTTTGATTATAGTCCTACATATTGCGATTGCAACACAGCTGGAGATGTAAAGCAGTAACTGGACTGAATACATAAATGTGGAAGTGAAGCAGTGAATTAAAGCTCACAACCAGCAGTTAGGATGTAATCATGGATAATTAAATATGAAAATGTAAATAAACTAAATATTGTTGCTGTCCAGTGAAATGCATGTATATTTTCATATTTGTCCCTTTTTAGTTTCTCCATAATGTCAATCTGACAGTAGTTTCTTTTATATTGTTTCAGAATTTGATGATGAATGGACCAATAGAAATAGCTCCAGTTCTGAAGTTATTATTTTTTATCAGAAGTGATATGAACAAAAACACAATCAAGATATCATTTAGTTAATATTCATTAACGTTTAGAAGCCTGGCACAATTTTGTGGGATGTTTTCGTGGTTTGTCATACTTTTATTACAATAGAAAAGTACTTATAGGAGATATTATAGGAGACACACATGCCAAATATTGATATTTTCAGGAGATATTAGACAGATCAAATATGTCTTCATTTGAGATGAAAAACCAAGAAAATTGAAATATTTGTATGAATTTGATGACCGATTATCCTTTCATTGTAAAAATATTGCTTCTACTTGATTCTGCCATTTCTGAGTTTGCAGCTTTTTGTGATTAGTAATGCCAAAAGACCAACATTGCCATCAACATGCAACCCTAGTTGTTGGGAAAGACTGCCATTGTGTTTGCTTGAAGGCTACTGTTTGTACTGTGTGCCCCACATGCACCCAAATCTCTCTCTCACTCTCTTCATCTTCTTCTTTGTCTCTCTCTTTGTTCATTATGACTAACATGTGCCGTAGCAGTGAGTGATGTTGCGGTGGGTGTCCTGACGTGTCCTGGGGGGTGTTTCTGTTTCTCTCTGATTGCAGGGAAGGCCAGTTCCAGCATTTCCTCCGACCTGAGTTCAAGTACGGATCAGACGTCCACCAAAGCTCCAAAGAATGCAGCTACCAGCGAAGGTAGGGCATCTGGTCCTCATTAGCTGTCACTGGACTGCCTCCCCCCTCCCTCCTTTTTTGCCTTGTTGACTATTTTTGGAAAAAATGAGGCCTTTTTTGAGATGCTTTATAATGAAAATAAAGCATTCAGTGTGATCGTCGTTCAGAGTGGAGGCTCTGAGTCGTTTTCTTTTTTCTTTTTCTAAAAAACTGTTTGCAAAGAGCTGCAAGTCAATGGAACTAGTTAGACACAAGGAAAGAAAGAGAAAAGGAGAGCCTCAAGGGAAATTTTGGGACTATGTGTATGAGAGAGAATGGACTAGAAGTTCTGGATAGTCAGGCCTTATCTTTTATTATTATTATTATTATTATTATTATTATTATTATTAATAATAATTTATTTATTTATTTATTTATTTGTTATTTAAAGGAGCAGTTTAGTGAGAAATCAGTCAAGCCATGTCCATCTTTGCTTTCTTTAGGTTTGTACTGCAGCTACATGGCTAACAATCAATTCAATAGTGACGCATAACATTCATAAATACTTACCAGCATTATTCTCTCAGCCAACTCTAGTTGATGTGGTTTAGGACTGTGAACAAAAAAAATGAAAATTTTTTCTTCTTGTAGATGAATGAAAGAGGGCACCAAAATAGATGACAGGTTGGGCCAAGTTCCATTTTGAAGATTCTGTTAGAACTGGTGAACATGTGTTTGTGTTCTCATCTGAAAGAAATATCATAGAATATCAAATGTTTCTATCTATCTATCTATCTATCTATCTATCTATCTATCTATCTATGTCTGAGGAGATATAAAAAACAAATTGCAATATTTTTATTGATGAATGATCACTAAACTCCCCATTGTAGAGAAAAAAAGGAGATTAATGTTAATCTTTTGTTGCTCTCTAGAGAAATGAGAAAAGCATTCCTTGAGTTCCTCCTCTAAACTTATAGACTCCTACAGGACCTCTCAGCATTAGAAGAAACTGATTACATTTGACATTTTAATGTGTTCAAATCTAATTCAGCTAAGATGTGGGCAAGATGAATCAAACTCTGAACCAGGGTTTCTCAACCTGTGAGCTGATGACAACCAGTGGTCCCCCAGCCCAGCCAGCATGAATAGAAATGCAGAAATATCACAGAAGAGTCACACGGCAAATTAAACAGTATAATTTTGAGACAGTGCAGCCATTGTTATGCTTTGTGGTTATAAACAGGTGGGCCATGAGATGCAAAATGTTGAGAACCCCTGCTTTTTCAGCAAATAGAAAACTGATCTCAAACATCAATGACATGTTGGAGATATTTATTTTGTCTGGTTATTCATTGAAATAGGTATTCTTAACACCACTGAATTCTGACTTTGTGTCAGATTTAAGCCTTTAAAAGGTATTTCTGGAGTTCTTTTGGTTGCGGCTTGTCTGCTTTTGATATTGTAGTTTTACAGTAGAGCCACTCCCACCTACTCTAAAATGTGGATTTTTTTTCCCTACAGGCAGATGCGCCTGCTCCCGTGCATTACAGTGAAATTCAGTTATGTTCTGTAAGACAATGTGGGACATTGTGGGACATCCTATGGTGTCCTGTGGGAATGACTTCTGTTTGTGAGGGACTGATTCAGTAAACATCTGAATATCACCACAACAGCTTAATTAGTTAATAGCTTAATTGCTAACATTTTCTGACCAGGTCATCTTAAACTAATCTCCTGTTCTATTCCTGTTATAGTTGATTAAAGTGCAGCACTGGTGTGAATCATACTCTGACCCTTTCTTATTGCCCCTCTAAGCATTGTATTGTATGAATACTGTATTGTATGAATTGCTCCTGGGCTTCCCCCAACATTTGGGGAGTGTAATTCACTTTTACACACCACTACCATAAATACAAATTGCAGTACTCATGCATCTCAATCCCAATTAGAATATTGTTAAATAGCTAATTTGTGATCTCAGGTATCATGATCATATTTTAGTCATATTTTCAACTGTCATATTTTGTTGTTTTACTGTTGATCTGTATGGCTTATAGTATGGCTTTTGAAATCCAGAATCTCAAAAATTTGAATATTTAACTTCAAATTTGAATAAATTACGAATCACTGTATCTTTAAAACTGCTTTTATCTTTAAAACATTAAATGATCAAAAACATTTTTAATCACAGTATTCAGGTTTTTTGAGATGCACTAGTATAAAGGAGGAGTGCAGCTGCATGCATGCATTTGTTGACAAGCTGACAGATGTAGAAGCTGCATGAGAAGTGAAAGAAGCATGTAGACTGAGGCATGAATATGACTTGGGTTGTGCAGCATTACTCAGTTCTAGAGAATTCTCCTGCAGTTTCATAGTTCTCATACAGCTCCACCATAGTGCAGTAGCAGTGTTCCATAATTCCATAGTGCAGGAGCAGTGTCCCATAATTCCATAGTGCAGGAGCAGTGTTCCATAATTCCATAGTGCAGGAGCAGTGTCCCATAATTCCATAGTGCAGGAGCAGTGTTCCATAATTCCATAGTGCAGTAGCAGTGTTCCATAATTCCATAGTGCAGGAGCAGTGTCCCATAATTCCATAGTGCAGGAGCAGTGTTCCATAATTCCATAGTGCAGGAGCAGTGTCCCATAATTCCATAGTGCAGGAGCAGTGTTCCATAATTCCATAGTGCAGTAGCAGTGTTCCATAATTCCATAGTGCAGTAGCAGTGTTCTGGCCCAGAATGGCAAATTACTGACACCATTCTTTCTGTTACAGTCAGTGGATGTGAGACCTTCTGTAGTCCAGCAATTCATTCATTTGTCATTGTAATGTCAACTAATGTGGATATGCAATCAAATGCAACCCCAATCTGACTAAATAAATTCAATTTAGGTACTTGTGACTTGAAATCTGTAAAATCAGCCAAAAAAACAGACTTGAGGAAGTGTAAACACAACTTTTGTTCTGGGTTATTAAAAATGCTTATTTTTACAAAGTTAGCTTTGCTTCCAAACCTTTGGCCTGTACATTCATAACTGCTCAGTCCTTGCCCAACTTGTCACCAGAAAAACAGTCTTTGAAACAACAATAACAGTCTGGTGTCTGGAATAGGACTATGGGGGGTGGGGAGTGTATGGAGCGTGTATAGGGCGGAGAGAGTGTGTGTAGCTCGTGGAGTTAAAAAACCTTGTGGGCGGAGGTTTCTTCTCCAGGGAGGGCGTGCTGGGAGTCAGGCTGCGGCGTGTGTATGTGTGTGTGGTTGCAGGCCAGAGTCCATCTCACTTGCTTCCCCCCCCCACCCCAGTCTCAGTCTGCCCGCCGTCGACCCGCAGTAATGTCAGAGTAGCACTCCGGTCGACGGCCTCGGAGAGGCTGATTTATGGATGCTCCTTCCCGTGTCAGCAGGAGGGAAGAGAAAGGTTTTATCCTTCATGGCATAAACTTAGCTCAGCCTGCTGAGCTGCTTTGCTGGCTACGAAGCTGAATTGCTGTCATTAACACCACTCATTTTGCCAGAATAGCAGTCTTGCCTCTATAAATTATGCATTTTTCGTGAAGGGCCTGCACAAGGGATTTGTTTCATGGAAATACTGTATTTACCCATATGATTCACTCAACAATTCATATAAATGCAACAATGCAGATAAACAGCTTTTTTAGAACCTGTTGTCACAACCATGAACATATTTCTTTGACCACCCCTTTAGACTCCAGCCGTTAAGCATCACCTGTTGTGATGCAGACGGACTGTGGTGGAGTTCATAGTGTTTAAGATCAGTTGGGAAACAAACGAAAAGTTGTGCTGTCCCCGGCTCTCAGAATGCAAAGCATTCTTTGGCAACTTTCCAAAGGATCAGCACATCCCAAAGGAATGGCTTAGGATTAGGACTGTAACAAACAATTATTTTGAATAGTTAGATAATTCAACAATAACTGATCATTATGGTTACATAATGGTTTCACGGCATCTCTGTGTCTGAATTTAGTGAATTATTACTGTACAAAATAAATGTAAATATGCATATACACATACACACACAAGGGGACAGTGAGGACAAGTGCCGGAGGGTATGGCAGCTCTTTCCATGGCACCCAGTGAGCAGTTAAATACCTTGTTCAAGGGCACTTCAGTCATGTCCTGCCAGTACAGGGAATCAAACTGGCAACCTTCCAGTCACAAGACACCAGTCTTTTCACTGGTCACTGGTTGAGTTAGACTCCTGACTCAACATTCTCGTACCGGTGTAACATGATTCAAATGTAAGTCACTATGGATAAGATTATCTGACAAATACAGTAAATGTAAACATACATGAATCTTTAACAGGTCAGATCAGGAATGATGCAACAAGTGGCTTGTACTCATTCATTTTCTGGCAATTTCAGTTGACAGGAAACCATGCAAAGAAGTGTGTGGAGTCAGCAATGTGGCAGAGTTGAGCAGAATTAACTTTATGCAGAATGGGAGCTATGGAAAGACAAGGGTGTCGTAGGCTACAACTGTGGAAGTGTATCCCTATTTGGTTCCTAGGCATGGAAGAGTTGCTCATTGTAACAGTCTCGAACATTGTCTTGTTTATCAAGACATTAACAGAAAATGATAATTGTAAAGTAAAAGACAAAAGGTCAGATTGAGTTTAGAAACAAGGAAACTAGTGACTTAGGCGACAAAAGGTGGAAGGTCTTTGCCGGTGTGATTGTAGGTGAAAGCTCAGCTGCCGGTTACTGGTGAACAGGATGCTTGGCTGAATCTGCAGGAGGCAGGGTTTATTGCTGTCAATGAACTGTGTTTGGCTGGTACTGCATGACCAATCACGTTGTATGCAGCCTAACTTAATAGAGAACATATAGTCAGGCCTGTTCACATAGTACTAAATACTTTGTTTTCCCTGAGGTCCATTTTTGTTGGACCATGTTTGTGGTATTATGTGGCAGAAAGTCATCTTTCATTTCTACAGTACCTTCAAGACTGATGTATGTAAATAAGATCTGTTCTGGTTGGCTGTCCTGTTTAGTCCTCGATTTCAAAATCAGTCTTTATAACTTAAAAATGAGTGGGTGGAGTTAAACTGCTGTAGGCTGAATAGGCAGAATACACTATATGTCCAGATGTTTGCAGACACTCCGTCTAATGAATGCAGTGAGCTACTTTAAATTGCATCTATTGTTGACACAGATGTGCAAACTTACACACAGCTTGTATAGTTCCTGTAGAAAAATATTGCCAATAGAATCGGACTCTGGAGCAGTAAAACCATGCCTAATGTCAGGATTGGTCTAGATGAGTATAAGGCCCTCTAGCACTGAGCTGTGGAGCAGTGGGACCGCGTTTCTGGAATGATGGTGCTCCATTCAGTACTTTTGGGATGAGTTGAGGAGTTGGGGATGAAGTGGAGTGGAGATCATCCAACAGCCTGCTATCATTAATGCTCTTGTCACTAATGCTTCCCTGGGAGGCATATATAAGCCGTATTTTAATTTTGAAACATGTTTAGCTATTTATTCATTGTCCAACGTCATTAACATTTGAAAAATTTGACCTCATGACTCCCTATTGAATTTCAGGCAGATGAAATCCTGGATATCACCAGGTGATTTAAGGCTACTGCTGGTCATAAGAAGAGAAGGCTCCATCCAGTGCAAAGGCCACAAACTATAAAATAAGGATTTGTGAGTGTTTGCTTACCCTGCACGCCGCATGTGGTCTGTATTTGTCACGAGGGACTGAAGCACTGCGAATAGCCAAACTGCAGATGGACTGAGGAAGCGCTCTGTTTATTAAGACAGAAAATTCCAGCATGGTGGGATTGGGTTAATGTACGTCTGCTGCCGCATTGTCTGACCCTGCTGGAAAGCTATGCGCTTTGGTTCGCTCCTGGGTGATTCATCCGGCCTTACTCAGTACTGAAAAGAATGCTGAGCTAAACCGGCTTCTGTAAAGCGTTGGGGCAGCGCAGCATCAGCTCAGGCAGATAGCATTGTTCTAAGAGAGTGGTCTTTCTTACCACTTCCTTACTGATAACTGACCAAGGCCACATTTCCCTTCCAGTAGTGTGGCACTATTTTAAAGCAGTGTATGAGCGCATGCTCGGGACATAGCATTGATTCTTCTGTCCATCCATTGGTCTTCTGAAGTTCTTTGCGGGGAATATTTGATTTCACCCTTCCTGTGGAGTTTTCTGTCACCTGTGCCTGTGTTGTTTAGACGTTAGATGGTTGGCGTACAGTGCAGCGTAGAACAGTGCCGCTTCAGGAATGTTACCCATGACCACAAAGCACATATTTTGCACTTGGTCTTGTTTGTCTAGTCGATCCTATTAGTTTAAAAACACAGTACATATTGGAATACTGCCAATCATATACTGCTATTTATAAGAATGGACTAAAGTGTCTCTTTACCAACACCTCTTCAAACTGCTGCGATTCCATCTGGGTCCCCATTTCTGAAGCCAGTGCTGGTCAGCGTCACACTGGGTGATGAGCATGACCAATTTTGCTCTCTCAGACTCTGGCTGCTGATGGAAAGCAGCAGAATTTGAACCTATGATCCTTGGCTGAGCCACTTGGAACCAGAACCCAGTCTTCTTAATGCTAACTTGAGAAAAACACTTCACCTGAACTTGTGGAATAAATGGTGGCCTTGTGAGGAAAACCAAGCTGGTATGAATTAAAATATTAAATAATAGAAGTCAACATTGGAATGTTGTTGAATGGTGCCAACAACGCTGAGGTGACATTTTGGGTAATGATCATCTAATTTCAGAAGAACATTCTGGGAACATAAAGACTGCTCTGTTCATTCAAGAAACATTCCAGGTTCCTGGTTAGTACAGTTGTGGGGAACGTTCTTCTGATCTAAATCAAAACATTTAAAAAACATTAAAAATGAACATTTTCTAAATGATATCAGAACCAGTATATCACAACCTCTTTAAAAAACAACTTACATACAGTATAACATCACACAGACCTTTTTGTACTAACATTGTGGGAACATTTATCAAGGTCCTGTTACATAACAAATGTTTCTGAAAGATATATATAAATTGAGAGTATTTGCTCCTATAGTTGAGACAACATTTCCATAATATTAGATCATGTTCAGGGAGAATGCTCTGTTAGCTGGGCTGGAGATTAATCCAAACTGAAAGTAGTATACAGAAGAGACCAGTTTAAGATGGTGTTGAACGGGCACTGGTGAATTTGCTGCACACTTGTAAAATGCCTTTCAAGTGCAGTTAACCCAGAAAAAACTGACTTTTTGGAGGATTGACAGGTTTGTATTTGCTTGCATGGAGTGTGCAAATGCTCCTGTTTTCAGGTTTTTCACCCCTTTGAGAGTGTGGAGGAACGCAGAGCCAAGGTCGGATTGATTTTATCAGAGGTAATTAGCCCAGCAAGCTTTGGTAGCCCTGCTGGAAGCAATCATTGGCCCCACGCTAGCTACATGTTTAAGCAACATGTGTTTTCTGGGCTGTATGTGTGTTTAATCCTTGAACTGTAAACTGGGCTTTTTTTTAAAGATGACTCACTTTGTTCATGACTAGAAGCACTGCTCAGCAACAGAAGGACAGATACACTCAGTGGATGAAAAAATTTAAACACCTGCTCAATTTATTTCTTCCAAAGTCCAGTTCTATTAGTAATTCATCTCTACATAGATTACACAAGTTGTGTGTGCATTTGCACATCTGTGTCAGCAGTGGGTGCAATTTAAAGTAGCTGAGTGCACTGATTAGAAGGAGATTGCAGAAACTTTTGGAGAGTAGACACACATTGTATATAGAAGTATTAACATTGGGGATTAAAGAATTCTACATTTGGGCAGACATGCAGAATGAAAATATCACATATTAGCAACTTCCACGTCTAGCAAAGATTGATCAGTGTACATATTCGCTAGAGAAATATATTTTGAATTAATATATTTTCAGCTCGATATTAAGAATTAGCTAATACCAGCCAGAGGGGTTAACATCCAACTAACATTAGTACAGTAGTTAACATCTAGATAACATTAGTACAGTAGTTTACATCGAGATAACATTAGTAGGGTAGTAAACATCTAGCTAACATTAGTAGAGTAGTAAACATCTAGCTAACATTAGTAGAGTAGTAAACATCTAGCTAACATTAGTAGAGTAGTAAACATCTAAATAACAATAGAGTAATTAACATCTAGATAGCATTAGTAGAGGAGTCAACCTCTAACATTAGTAGAGTAGTAAACATCTAGATAACATCAGTAGGGTAGTTAACATCTAGACAAAATCAGTAGAATAGTAAACATCTTGCTAACATTTGTAGAGTAAATAACATTTAGCTAACATTAGTAGAGTAGTAAACATCTAAAAACAATACAGTAATTAACATCTAGACAACATTAGTAGAATAGTAAACATCTCACTAACATTAGTAGAGTAGATAACATCTAGATTACATTAGTAGAGTAGTAAATATCTAAATATCAATAGAGTAATTAACATCTAGATAACATTAGTTGAGGAGTCAACCTCTAACATTAGTAGAGTAGTAAACATCTAGATAACATCAGTAGAGAAGTTAACATCTAGATAACATCAGTAGAGAAGTTAACATCTAGATAACATCAGTAGAGAAGTTAACATCTAGACAACATCAGTAGAGTAGTTAACATCTAGACAACATCAGTAGAGTAGTTAACATCTAGACAACATTAGTAGAGTAATAAACATTTAAATAACAGTAGAGTAGTTAACATTTAGATAACATAGATGAGTTAACCTGTAACTAACATAAGTAGATTAGCTAACATCTAAATAACATTATGGAACATCTATCTAACATCAGCTAGGGTAGGTAACATTAGCAAACGTAATTAAATGTACCGAACATTACCTAGAAGAGTTAAGGTAGGTAACATCAGATAGGTAAGTTAGTAGATAACATTTATTAAATATCAGTCTGTAACATCTGACAGCTAACATGGAGTGAACTAATTACTAGATTAACTGATTATGGAAATTACAGGTCAGTCCTGCTATCTTCTGTGTTTGACACAGGAGAACCTCGGGGCTCGGGGCTCGGGGTCTGCGTCAGATCAGTGGAATTCACTCTCTCTGTCTGAATGGAGAAGGAGAAGACAGGAGGAGCCCTCATTACTGGAGCTTTATTAGATTTCGGAGAGGCTCTGCACATGCTGTACCACAAGCACAAGTAATGTTTAGCTTTGTGCTTATTCACAGGAGGCAGTCGGTGACTTGGTTTGCAGGGAATATTAGAAACCCAAGCCCTGCTTCTAAATCCAGATTTAAAGCACATTTGTTTAGGCTTGCATCAGCTTAGCTTATTGGGTTTCGTTTTACTCTTCATGCTGTAATTTGTCAGAATTTGCCGGCATGTGTTTAGGCCAGCATTTACTTTCTTTAATTTATTGAGTGTTTTTTATTTTATTTTATATTGCATAATTTGTAGCAATGCAATGTTATGTTTAGGAATTAGCTTTTCAAATAAACCAAAGCTTACTTTTTAAGATTTCCAGAATTGTTGTGCCTTGCATTTAAAGCAACTTCGAGAATTTCTGAGGAGAGAATGAGGTTGGTTGCCAGCAGGGTGTCTTCTGGATGAATCTAAAATGCTGCCCCTCTTTATTAACATTCATGTATTGTGGGGTAAAACTAACACAGTTTAGTTTAAGCTTTGACATGGTTTTAAAGTTTGGGCCACGTCACCATACAGGATTGACCCAATGATATATTCTATGTAGTAATTGACCATGACCAGAGGAAAGTGTGGCCCGGATTAAATTTTGGTCAATGATGAACAGATGAAGCCATAAACAGGTTTACTTTTGCTAAATTATTATGTCAGCTATGTCAAGATTTTTGTGGACAATTTATTCAGCTGTTTTAAGTTGCACCCATTGCTGACACATTTGCAAATGCACACAAAATTTGTCTAGTCCCTGCCGAAAAGTACTGCCAATAGTACTGACACTGAGACAGTAAGAAAATAACTGGCATACATTACCTTGGAAGCTTTGGTAGCTTGGACTTGTGCTGTTTATATATATATGGTAATGTATGCCAGTCATTTTCTCCTATATATATATTTTTTTCTTTATTCTTCTTTCGACTGCTCCCTTTAGGGGTCGCCACAGCGGATCATCATATTTATGACAAAGATTTATGATATGATCCACATTATAGTTTTGGCCCAAGTTTTACACCGGATGCCCTTCCTGATGCAATCCTCACCATTGATCCGGGCTTGGGTCCGCCACCAGAAGTGCATGAAATACCCCCCTAATATATATATATATATATTATATGCTCTGTGGTGTGAATGGTGTTGTTTCTGTTGCTTTTTGCCCCCTAGTTGTGTATTTATGTGATGATGCACAGAAACATGTCTATAGGGTGTTTTTTTTGGTTGCTTATACTTTGGTTATCCTTCTACACACTTTGCCAGAACAAACATCAGAAAATGAGAAATGTGCCAAAAAAGCCCATGTAAAATGAATTTAATCATGAAGGCACTAATTCAAGGACCAAGTTTCTGACATGGACAGCTTGTTTTTAACTGAGATGTTAGTTGAGTCATACTAACATATGCCTGGGATACGTCAAAAAGTGAAAATTGTGCCAGCTAACCCTGCTCTCCTCTACTGATATTGAATATTATTCATGCCCTATGACAACCGGTCTGTGCTATGGCTAAGACAGGCCAGTATGTATTCCTTCAGTGCTTCAGTATTTTAACTCCAGGACTTTGAGCATATGTAGCATTTGAGCTGTGAATGTTTGGCCTGTATTCTGAAAGGTGTTTCTTAAAAAGTGATGTTAGTGCTCTACAGAAATCTGAGCTCCACGTCTGGAGTTAGCTCAAGAGGGGGAGTGTGGGTTGAGCTACAGTTCACTCAAACACACACATTTGCATGCTGTGGGAGCCAGCAAGGGGTCACACACACACACACACACACACACACACACACACACACACACACACACACACACACACACACACACACACACACAAAGGTACTTACTCAAACACATACACAATCCTCTCTTAACCTGGAACATGGTGCATAGCTACAGCCACTGATGGCAGTTTTCCCAAGGCATAGTTCCAACTATCCATTTATTTTTCTAAAATCTTTGCCCTAATGTTCCATTTTAGTTGGGGGAATGTTGATGTGAAATGTTCCCTGAATATAGCAAGTTTTTTTGAGTGGTTCCAGAAGAATTTCCATAATTTCTCCAAAATATCACTTCAACCTGATTTACACCATTTATGCAGAATGATCTGAGCATGTTCTCACTGTCCATTAATGTTCTTGTAACATTACCTTTGTTTGTTTCGAATGACAGTTTAACATCCTAGGAACATTCATTCGTAACATGAGAAATGCATAATATTTTCCAAATGAAGTTAGAAGACTTCCTAAAGTTTTCCAATAGCTTTTCCTCAGTTGCATTTGCAGCAACAGTCTCATCATTCTATGAATGTTGTCTTGATTTAAGCCCAGAATGTCCGAATAAGGTTAAGAAAATCTGACCAATATTGGTGCAGTGGGGACACCTCTGAGACTGCCGTCCAACATGAACGTTTGTTTTTTTACATGAAAAATAAGAGATGGAGGTAATATAACCAAACCAAGGAATGTCTTTTAAAATGTCATTTATATTAATGCATTATTTGGGAAAAGGTTAGTACATTTTTTACCCCAGTATCTGTTTTTTTCCTTTTACCTGAAATAACCACAACATTAGACATCTCTGACATCAGCTAGGAAAGATTTTCTCAGTCCTCCATGCAGAATTCTTTCAGCTTTCTGTGGTTTCAGCTGCAGTTTTTGGACAGATGGTTTTCCTGAAGCCCCCTCTGATACAATAAAGAATTCATAATGGATTTTATGATGGAGAGATTACCAGGCTGTGCTGCAGCACCCAAACGACTTCAGCCTCCAGTTGGTATGAGTTTCTTGTGCTCAAATCCTGTGTTCAGTTTGTGCCAAAGATGTCTCTGGTTTCATCTATCCACAGCACTGTCCTGGACTTTGTCTAGGTATTCTCTGGCAAACCTTTTGTACTACACATGTTGACATTTCAGGGTCGTTGGAGACTTTTTTTGCTCATCTCGCTGTTTGCTTTTGAGCTGAACGTGCTATGTCAGCCTGACCTGGCCATGTTACCAGCTGTTTCAGTGTTTCTTCCCAGACTCATCTGCATTTACCATGGTGATCCCACGCAGAGGTTTACATAAAATAATAATCATGTTCTAATCATCTGTAGTTAATATGGTACAGCTGATTCTCATTTTAAATGTGAGGGTGTTTTAACTTTTTCTTAACAAGAAACTTCAGTTACAGTTTACAGAGACATTTCTTCAGCTGTATGTGTTTGATCACCTCCATCTCTCAATATTGTTCAAATAATGTGGGGTTTCCTAAAATTTCACCTGACTGTCGATTATCACAACATTCCAAAGCAAAGTTAAAATTGAAGTGTTTGAGCTGTTTGATGTTCTACAGAATGTGCTGGGAATACAAAAAAAAAACAAAGCCTGCATATTTTCAACATATTCCTCATTCTGAATTGACGTTTCCAAAATCAAAATGGAACTTTATTGGAATATTTCACAAGATCTTGTAATTTCCATTCATGCTCCAGCCCTGTTAGTTGGGAGTCTACATTCCAGATTTGCTCCTGTCAAGCAGATTCTGCTGGCGCATATAATTCCGTGATTTTCCTGTTGTTTTGTACTAAAGTGTGTCAAATTCTCCAGTTTATTGGTTTACACCTGGGAAGCTGAGTGCATTTATGGAAAGAGTTAGCACCAAAAAACACATCTGGAAAGCGAAGGGTGAGAAGGACATTTAACTCCACCCAGCATATCTCCACAAAACTCGAGCCTTTCTTCCTCGTGTCAAATTTAACGCTGTGGATTTTTGGCTTAAGCTTTTCATTTGACTCATCGGAGGTCACTCTACCCAAATCTCCCTAGTGTTTTTGGAAGTCAGATAAGGATTTGTAAGGGTTTCCCTAGGCCTTTTTTCCATTAAAGGAGCAAAATTTATTATTTGTCGTATGTCTGGAAAAAACGGGGTTGATTTTGTTTATAAAAAGAAATAGCCTACTCGTCCGTTGAGTATAAATCCAGTTTTTGTGAGGCTTGGAGGTTATGCAATTCATGTTGTAATACTTTTGGAATAAGGCACTGACTTCCTCAAGAGGGGCATAGAATAGATATAATGCAATATGTTTTCTTTCTGCATTCCTCACTGTGTTGCTTTATTGCTCTGGTAGATGGGGTTTATGTCAAAGCCTGTTCCCCACTGAGATCGCTCTGGACAGCCTTAAGCAGCCTGGCTTTGTTCACTTAGAGCTATAAATGGACAGTTTAAGTGATTTTATTTATTTTTTTTACTTTTGGCAAGCTGGTACTCTACGTAAAGTAGAAAAACCAAGGATGTGACAAATGAGCTGAATTGTGCTTCAAAGCATCACAATTGATTCTTCTGATTGGGATTCTTTATATGAGTGCAAGTGATTATAAATGATGTAACCCTGAGTTCAAATAACCAAATTTGGGAGCACAGGCTGCAAGCACAGAACATTTTTCTGCTGACTGATACTTAGTGGAGTTTGAACTTTCAAGAGAAAAAAGCAGTGCAATCAAATGAGGGTGTATTAATCATTACCTGATATCAGCTTGAATAATTAAACAATGATAATGTGGAGTCTTACTCATTTTGACGTGCATCCCTAAGTTTCTGATTGAAACCGGCTTCACCTCAGGGAAAGAAAACAATAAGAATAGATTGACTTGACATTTTAACATGATAGAAGATGTTTGGATGCTTCTTATTTAACCGCACACACAGAAACACTCCTTTTCTTCTCAGCATGTGGTGTGTTGAAATATCAGTTTGTCAGAGAAATTTATACTTTCACTTTTTGTGCAGCTAGCTCATATTAGCTGGAGTAGATAACATCTGTCTAACATGAGCTGGATTAGTTAACATGTAGTAAGCATTAGCTAGAGTAGTTAACATCTAGGACTTATTAGCTAAAGTAGTTAACATCTAGTAAACATTAGCTAGAGTACTTAACATGAGCTGGAGTAGTAAACATCTAGTAAACATTAGCTAGAGTACTTAACCTGAGCTGGAGTAGTAAACATCTATCTAACACGAGCTGGAGCAGTTAACATCTAACTTAATTACAGTATTTGACATATATAGACGTTTTAGCCCAGTTACAGTCATGCTTGTGCTGAAAAGCCAGGCCCATAAGCACTTGTCCTTGGAGAAGAAGAGTGGAGGAAAAAAAAAAAAAAAAAAAAAAAAAAAAAAAAATATATATATATATATATATATATATAATTGTGTGTGTGTGTGTAAAATAAGCAGTATTACGCACCTACAAATACAGGCCAACATGGCACATTTTACAGTTCTGTTTAAACATTCAATTGTTGATCTATTTAATTTCTTCCTGAAATTATTTGGAGACATTTTGTAGAGCTTTGGCAAAATACTCAGTAAAACTATATACATTCCCAACAGTTCTGGTCATGATTTTGGATTGGAATTATTGTCCGTGCTCCAGAGGGTCTGCACACTTCCAGCCTAGAATCCGGCATGCTGACAGTTCAGTTTCATTCCATCCTGACTCTGGAAAGCCTGGCCCGGTGTTACATTCAGCAGACTGCTCTAGTTTAATACTAAGCGGGTTCTGGAAAAACTTGCCCTGGTCTTATATTATCTGGGCTTTGGAAAGCCCAGTCTGGGCAAATTTTCTTTGGCTCCTCATGGCGTTTGTTTTGGAGAGGAATCATGGGTAAAGAGGTATGCGGCGCAACTTGATAGGACTAGTGAGGTTCCGCCCAAAAGACTGCCTTGACAACGTGCTCTGAATAATACTCATTAGTATTGTGTTTGAACTGTAGTGAGGAGGAGAGAAAAGACATTGTTTTGAACTTCTCCAGGCATTGTCCAAGAGAGGATTGGAAGCCCAGGACCATGTTTTACATGCATTTCAGAAAGTAAATGCTAGGAATAAGGTTTGACTGGGATCAAAAATTGTTGTCCATGAAATAGATAAAGTATAGTACAGTATATACAATGTAGTATCAGGGATGCACATAACATTTTTGTTCTAGTTCTCAAAGGAGCACCTGAAGACATTGTTTGGGACTCACCTTTTACAACATACAAATATCCTACAAGCGCTCATCTTCACTACCCTCCTGGCTGCTCTCTGCACTGCTTTTATCCGTGAGGCCTGGATTTTCACAACATATTTTGCACCACATTTTGGTGCAGTTATCATCTGCCTGGAGCCATGCTACCTCCTGGAGCCATTTTTCCAAAAATCCTTCAGGTTTAGTCCGGCGTTTGTCTGGTCTACAGGAGTCTGGTGGAGGAACTCCAAAGTAGTTACTTAAAGTGGCTTGTGTCTTGGACATTTTGAGGAATTGATGGATATATTAAAACCAGTGAAAAAACAAGCTTGTTATAGCATACGCTAACTGCTCCCTTGAATGCCGCGCAACATTAATTTTGCCCAGGCATGTGCACCTGCGCACCACATATGTGCAACCTTGGATATTATATATATATATATATGTGTGTGTGTGTAGTTAAGTGTGTGTGTCTGTGTTTTGCTGAGAGCAGTGCTGGTTATACAGTCTAACAGCAGCAGGGAGGAAGGACCTATGATGCAGCTCCTTCACACACTTATGATGAGGCAGACTGTCACTGAAGGAGCTGCCCAGTGCTGCTCGAGTCTCATGCATGGGGTAGGAGTCATTCTCCAGCATGGATGCCAGCTTGTCTACCATCCTTCTGTCTCCCTCCACCTCCACTTGGTCTAAGGTTACCTCCCAGGACAGAACTGGCCCACTTAAGGAATTTGTTCAGTCTCTTCCTGTCTGCTGCTGAAATACTGCTGGCCCAGCAGACCACACTCCATTAAAGATGTTAGATGCCACCACTGTGTCAAAGAAGGTCCTCAGGAGTGCTGAGAACTGGGAAGGGCAGCATGCTGGTAGTGTCCCAGAGTGATGGTTCAACAGGGATGTCTATGTGGGATGAGGGGCTGGTGATCAAATCTATTAAAACATAGATTGAGGTCATTCACTCACAAGGGTTTTATGTGGGGATAAAACAGGTCCAGTATTTTATTGTCTCTGGTGTGGCAGTTTAAATAATGGGTGAAGGTGGGTCGAGTGGAGGATGAAGAAGCATGATTGAAGTCTCTAGAGGTAAGGGTGAGGGCCTATGGGTGCTGTGTTTGCAGTCTGCACAGTAGACGGGGGAACATATGACGATAAACGCAATAACATTCGATATTTCCCTTGGGAGGTAGTGTGGCCTCATGATAATGGTTAACAGTTCAATGTTCTTACAGCAGATTTGTTATTTAACAGTGATGTGCCCAGAATTACACCATCATGTTTCCCGTAGCAGAAGGAAGAACAGACTTGTATCTTTTCTGAGTGTCGCAGCACTCCAGACCGTATTCCCCACCTATTCTTCCTCAGGGGGATGACATGCCTTGCCTGTGGCAGCGCAGCTGCATTGCTGAGCACTAACAGCTGGTCCCTGGAGTAAGCAATAGGAGCATGGCTCCACACAGGATCTTCAGACATGGTCATAAACAGAGAGAAAAGTAGTGCACAAACCAGCATAAGCACCAGTTTGGTTTCCATTGTTGGTGATGATGATAAAAAAACATTTAACAAACAAAAAAGTAAACATAAGTACAAGAGGGTAAAAAGTTGGAAAAAACTCAGAAGAGAGCAGGAGCTACTGCAACAGGCTGCCATCCTGATCATCGCCAATAGAATAGGAGCCAAGCAATGTGAACCTGTTGGCACTATGTCTAAAGGCATGTATGGTGGAACTGTGTTCTCTGGAAAGATCATGCTCCATTCAATAAATTTGTGGATGGCTTGGAGAGATGGACATGAGGTGAGGTGGTCATCATCCAACCTCCTGAGCTTACTAACACACTTTTAAATTAATGCAATATAAAGTACAAAGCCTTCCCCAAACAGTACAGAGAGTTGATCCAACAAAATCAGGTTATACTCCTTTTAGAACTATTGATTTTGGAATAAACATTGAATGAGCAGTGTCCTAATACTGTTGTCTGTTAATATAGTGTTCATGTACACATACTCTCACAGATGTTCAACTCTTTAGAGATCTGGTGACTGCAATGGCCACAGCATATGAGTTATGTCATTTTCATACTCCTCAAACCTTTGTAACGCCTCATACCTTGTGGCGAGAACACTCCTGGAACAAATCACTCCCATCAGAATGTAAAGGTGATCAGTCATAACTTTCTTGAGCCTTTCTTCTAAGGGCACAAGTGGATCCACATAATAATCCCAAAGGGGTAACAGGAGGACTGTGGGGGTCAAAGACTTAGCCTTGTATTGTTTTTTGGGTACACCACACATGCAGTGACCTATTTCTGGAACATGTGGTGAATGTGGTCTGACCAGATCTATTTTTTCCAAATGTCTGTAGAGCAGTGGCTGTGCTTTTTATACCTCTGACCTCTCAAATGGTTATTCATCTTTGCATTGCACTGCAACCCTATTGATATTGCTGTGTGTGTGATTGTGGACAGACTGTTATTAATGATTACACCCTGATCACCTACTGCACCTGCAGCTGGTCTTCTGTTTCTATGTACAGGGGTTGGACAGTGAAACTGAAACACCTGTCATTTTAGTGTGGGAGGTTTCATGGCTAAATTGGAGCAGCCTGGTGGCAATCTTCATTAATTGCACATTGCACCAGTAAGAGCAGAGTGAGAAGGTTCAAGTAGCAGGTAAGAGCACAGTTTTGCTCAAAATATTGCAATGCACACAACATTATGTGTGACATACCAGAGTTCAAAAGAGGACAAGTTGTTGGTGCAAGTCTTGCGCATCTGTGACCAAGACAGCAAGTCTTTGTGATGTATCAAGAGCCATGGTATCCAAGGTGATGTCAGCATACCATCAAGAAGGACGAACCACATCCAACAGGATTAGCTGTGGACGTAAGAGGAAGCTGTCTGAAAGGGATGTTGGGTTGATAACCCAGATTGTATCCAAAAAATCTCATTCCCAAGATGAACTGACGCTGTATTGGCTGCAAAAGGAGGCCCTAGTTCATCATACTAATAAATTATTGTGGTCTAAATCCAGGTGTTTCAGTTTCATTGTCCAACCCTTGTATGTGTTGAATTGAAATATTAGCCTGTTGAACAGTGTCTGGGACTGAAGCTCCTTCTACCTATGCCCCAATAAAGAACCCTCTTTCAAAGTCTTTGGGTTTCTTTGGCATCTTGATCAACTATTAAAGAGATATTCGGCAGGTTTTGTGGATTTGGGATTTGTTAATCTGATGAGAATGTATAATTGCACCCAGCATGTGGATGACTACTTTTAAAACGTGCATTGTGATGTGTGCAAGGATGAGTCTGACGAGTAGTCAGAGTGGAGCATTCAGAGAGAGGAAATGTCTACAGGAGAATTAAATAGCTGCTGTTGTCATTCTTATCATCTTATTAGTTGTAATTAGATATTAACCTCTTAAAAAGCCAGTGGTCCACTGGTAGGTCCAATTGTCACTTCTATAGCTTATGAATATCCCCAAAAGTATGCATTGTCCATGTACTTAATGAATAATAAGCATTAGTATTTATTTTAAGGGGTTAACTTAAGATTTAATGTAAAACAGTTGTTGTGTGAAACTGTATTCTGTTTTGGAGCATATTGTTTTGTTCATTAATGATTAAATAATAAAAAATGGGAAAATATGGTCTCAAGGCTTTCTTTAAGGTGGAATGATTGGAAATATGGTTTCGTAATGATGGATATATGATGATGCATAATACCTTAAAGGAAAAAAGGAACATCTAAAAATACAAATTGAAACAACAAAATTTGGGAAAATTTGGGAAAAATACAACTGATTTCATAGGGCCCTAACTGAGCAACATAAAAAGACTGGCTATAAGAGCATAGTTAGCTCTTGTGTGGATGTTCTGTTCACACCAGTGCCATTAGCAGCACCATGGTTGCTCAGGTAACCAGCAGAAGGTGCTGGATCCTCTTTCAGGGTGGTGCATGTGATGTACATAAAGACATGTGACATTGCCAGAAAAAATCCTAGACCATTTTTTTTACTTTTACAATTAATATATTCACACAAGTGCACTGATAACATGTACTACAATATTTTCATTTCTATATCATTATTCATTCTCCATGCGTTGACTTGAATTTTGGCAGTGACCAGTCCATCCCTGGCTGAAACAGAGGTCAGTCAGCTGTTTCGAATATCAGTTCTGCAAGTAAGTGTCCAGAAATAACCCACAGAGAGTCATGATGGTCAGAAGGATCGTGTCTAAGAAAACAGTGCAGACAAATATGCAATTTAACTGCTAACAAAAGCCAAGAACAAGATTCATTGCGGGTGTCACCACAGACAGCACTGGAATGACCTGGTGGTGATTTGAGAGTCTTCAGATGATCTCCAAGAATGAGGCTGATATGTAGTGTAACTCCTGCTGATGTTTTCTTTTTATACTTCTGACTCCTGGGTCGTGTTTTTAAGGAGGAAGAGAGCGTTTTATCAATTAAGAATGAGCAGCTCACTTTCATGAGAGAAGTGAGGCACGTATGCCCATATTAATTTTCTCCTTCAGGAGATTTTCCTACCTTCTCTATTTGGTCTGTATACCCGGAGTGTTGAAAGCCATCCAGCAGCAAAAGGAAACCAAACTGTTTTCAAAGGGAAACATCCAGCAGGTGTTTGCGTTACAGCACCTCCTCACACTGCTTTTACCTGTTTAAAATGATCACACTTGAATAGACCAGGCCCGGTGTTCTTCTGTCTTCTGGTCATGGGTTTTCAGATGTTGCCTGGTCCATTGTGACAAATTAACAAATCTCTGTGGCTTTCGAGAGGAAACAGGTGGAAGCGCTGTCTACAGCTGAGGAGAGAACGGATTGCTCTGCAAGAGTGCTCCAACCATCTAGGTTGCCCATTGAGAATGTACATCTATATAGTGCCACTCAAATGGTACTTGTATTGTTTTGTTGATTTGGACCAAGCTTTTTAGCATATGGCTGTTTGAGGAAAGATTATTTTTAATGGGAGGAGAAATCGCTGAAAAAGTCTGTGTGTCTTTAGGAAAACTTCACTTTAATGAGAAGAGATAGGACTGTGGAACAGGGTGGGAGACTGCAGGAAATGAAAGTGGGTCATAAAAGAAAGATTTTACATTCTGTAGAGATGTCCCAGTCTAATGCAGTAAATTGGGATTGGTCTGACCCAGGTATAGTTAAATGAATTGGGTCTTGGAACCTCATTATTCGTTTTTACCACTGTGCTCTGGTGTTGTCTAGGTGCCATTAATGGACATTATGCCCAACCTGCAGCAGTGAGAAAAATGCTTAGAAGGTAAAAGAACAGATTAGAATTAGTGATAGTGACTAGTGCTTTAACTGCATTTGACAGCTTTTTCTCCAGACATGTGTCTATACTTCCTTACATTTCTGTTCACAGTACTTGAGCCAAGTGGGGAAGTACACTCCCAGAAATTCTTCACTTTTCAATACTGGGAGTACTTTCTTGGTTTTAAACCAGCACAGATGCAAATATGCTAAGGAAACCAAATCATAGTGTATTCACCACACTGTAAACACAATCACACATGAAATGATTTCACCACAGCACTGGGAGCAATTGGGAGCTGAGTGGTCAGGGAGATTAGTCAGGCTGATAAGATATTGAACACACTGTACAATGGTCATTTAAAAATGCTGACGACCAAACTAAATGAATCGGTTCCGAAAGGTTCATTATATGAACTAACAAAGTGATTTGTGTCCTAAAATATGCTTTAAAGAATCACAAAAATTGGATTGGGATCGTCTGAAACTCAGCAAAAGGGCACTTTGTTCAGATTCCTCGCATTCAGTCATTCAAAGCTTTTATTTTCAGTTAATCTAAACCAGACTTATGACCACTAGAAGTAATTTTTTTAGGTTGAACTGCCTACCAGTTTATATGGGAAGCATCTCAACGAGCTGGTTTGTAATTCAGTCTTTCACTTACATTGAGCAGGAAATTTAGTTTTAAAGTTTAAAGAACTCTGTAATTTAAGGGTCTCACTGCCAATGATTTACCTGCTTATTGTTTGGTTCTGTTTTGCATATTAAAAATATTTGATATGAATTTCTTAAAAAAATACCATGATACACATTTTGGTACACAGGGGGTACACACCAGGGGTCTGGGTTTAAGGGTTTGATCCCTGCTCAGGTTGCTGTCTGTGAGCAGTTTTATGTTCTTCCCATATCCGTGAGGGTTTCCTCCGAGTACTCCAGTTTCCTCCTGCCTCCCAAAAATGCTCATGGTAGGTGAATTGGCCATGTAGGCAGGTATGTAGGTAAATTATCCCCTATGTCAGAGTGTGTGTGTGTGACTGTGTGTGGTACCGTGCGATGGACTGGCGCCCTGTCCAGGGGGTATTTCTTCCTTTTGCCTGATGACTCCAGGTGGGCTCTGGATCAACCTTGACCTTATTCAGGAAGAAGCAGATTAGATAATGACTGACTGATTGACTGACACATATTTGTCATACCACCTAGCCCTATGTGAAGGTTGTAGAAGGAAGGTTAAACTGGTATAATATCTTTACATTATATGAAGGTTCTGCATACCTTTTAAAGGGTCTTTCCTTCTCATACAAATCTCATTTTTTGAATATGTTCCTTTAGGGGACCAAAGTGGTTCTGTTAAGGGACTGTTTAATAACCCTTTGATATTCTTATATTTGATATGATATTCTACATTCCAGTGATGGAGGAGTTGGAGCATTATTGGGGGTTGAAAGCTCTGTTGTTGGAGCACCGAAAAATAGCTGGCTGGCTGCAGTGAATCCTGATGGAGGTTTTATAAAGGGAATAAGCTTTTGATGTCTGGAGACGTTTGCCAGAACATTGCATTTAAAAAGGGGGCCCACACTCAACCATGCTGTTTTTCTTTCCAGTAAGCTCTAGGCATCCCAGAGCTACAAGAAGATAGTGACGGTGCTGCACTCAGGCAGGTTTCTGAAGCTAGGACTTTAGTTGATGTACAATCTCTCAGAATCATTTCCCGTGAGAAAATTGTAAGGTACATCAAGCACTTTTCTGTCTGAATGTTTATGCTCTATCCTGTAATACAGCAAATTATAGTTGTTTTCTACAATTTATACTAGAGTCACTTTTTGGAGCTGTTTATCTACTGCGGTTTCACTGACCCTATTGCTTCATAAGCGTTTGTGTCAAGTTGACAATGAGGAGTGACTTTCCTATTCACAGCAAATGCTGACATTTTATCATCCTTTAATGGGACGTTAGAGAGTAAAGTATACATCCTGCCTTTCATGCACTTTCCCGAACAATAGTGGGAGCCTTCATGAGCAATACATACTGTAGAGTCCCGTAATCATTCATTCATTTTTAACAATGATTGGCTTTGTTTGGATAAAGGGACATATTCTGAGCTGACCAGAAGATATGCATATACATTGCCTGTCAGGTGATGTCCAGTCTCAAGCTAGAGGTCTGCCCAAGAATTAAATTTAAGCCTGAACCTGATTTAGAGATTGGTACTGGCGAATTTGAAATGTAAACCCCACCCAGACCTGCTGTCATGCCATATAAGAGATGGATCAGAGACAAGGTTTTACGGTGCTTTGCTTGGTTTTTAAGTCCTTGCATTTAGAGAAATGGGTAGCTCGTTTTAAATGTGATGCAGTACGTAAGAGTAGATCCATTACTGCCACGTTTTATGAATCTGGCTCAGTGACACTTATTGTTGTACTTTTTCTTGGTGTCACATAAGATAGAAGTGTGGTTTTGGTTCTTTAGAGTTTACCAGGAAATCGTGAAACCTTTGGCATTGGTGCTGTGCAGTTAGCAAACTGGGTTATTGATCACAGGGTTGTGGGTTCTAAATCTGCCTCAAGTAAGGCACTCACCCCTCTCTCCACCCCTCGCTCCAGGGACGCTGTACCATGGCTGACCCTTTGCTTTGAACCCAGTGTTCCAAGCAGGGATAAAGTTAAGGGATTGAGCAAATAAAAGCGATACACTTTTATATATAATTAAAACCAATAAAAGACATAAATATAAGTAATGAGATGGATACATTGCACTAATGAGGATTGGAGTAAAAAATGGGAAGACTGCTCATACAGAGCTCCCACTGATCTACTACATTATCTGGAAATATGTTCCTTCATCTGCATGATGATTATGACTCTGCCTGATTATTTATGGGCATGTTTTGAAGCTGTTTCAGGAGACTGACCCTAATGTGTTTTAATGTATTGCAATAATGCATGTAGGAGTGCAATCTCAATATTACTGTTTTGTCCATATGGAGTCGCCGTGTTGCTTAGTGAGTTGGAACATTCAGGCTGGTTTAGAGAGGGGGATGGGCGCCCTTCTCATGTGGGGAGGACAAAGTAAACAAGACCCCGCTTGCACTCCTGCTGGAGCAAGATGAAGAGTGCTCTCTGAAGGGCATGTGGAGCGCTCCATCATAAGGTCTCATTGCTGGGTGAGGATCAGAGCTTGGGGATAAGGAGCTTTTTGGCCTTGGAATGTGTCGTACAATAGCCGTGCAGTAGGGATTCGTTCTTGGTGTAGTTCCTCTTAAATCTTTTCCTCCTTTTTCTTATTCAAGTTCAAAGAGTGATAAAAGTCTTGGCTGAGTGGGCAGGCCCACTTCCCAGACATGATAAAGCATTGCCTTGAATGCTCTTAGTTTTTGAAGAAGATGTGTTGGAAGTAGGGCTGGGCGATATGGACAAAAAAATCATATCTCAGTGTATTTTAGCTGAATGGTAATATACAATGTATATATCAATATTTTTTACTATATTGAAACATAAATGTGATCTTCATTTCTTCTTTATGCACTTTTAAGCTTTAATGCCAGAGCTCTTCTTCTTATGCACCCTCTATGGTGTATACATGAGAATGCAAGTGGGACAGAGGAGTATAGAGTAGAGGATCAGCTGAGAGCACGGGGTGGAACAGAGTGAGGGAGCAGACAAAATGTTTTCCACAAGAATGAAATAGAACATTATTTAAACACTTTTATCGGCTCAGACCATATCCTGCTCTGTTTATATCCCGTTATCAATATAAATATCGATATATATCGCCCAGCCCTAGATGGAAGCAGGAAAAAGGGGCAAGTATAAGACTCTAAGAATACTTTGACACCATCTCCAAAACAGGAGGTCTTGTGGGATGGTCCTAATATGCAATGGTCAGTGCTTAACAAAAGTTCTTCAAAGGATGGACAACTGTTAAACAGACAACAGCGTCATGGACACCCAAAACTAAACCTTGGAGGCCCCACCACACAACTTACACAAGTTAAAGAATGCTGCTGTGTGCTGCTGGTCGGCGCAGGCGTCAGCAGACCATTGCGTCAGAACCAGGGATCCGGCATTCTCCTCCAAGCGTGATGGCTGCCCGGCAACGATGCAAATGGCGGCAGTTTGAAGAAAGGCGGTAGGCATCTGTCACATGACTCGGAGGAAACATGTGGACGATCTCTCCCCCCAGGCGTCGGGAGCAGGCACGTGATGTGGGAGTCCACTTAGGAGGATGGGTAATTGGCATGTTAAAATAAATAATAAAAAAAAAAAAAAAAAAAAAAAGAATGCTGCTAATGTTATGGTGTTTTCCACTGCATGGTACCTACACTACTCTACACTTCTTTCATTAGGTAAATGTGGTACGTGGTATCTGGAACTGGGTACTTTTTTGTACCTGCTCACTTGAGGTTCCAGCTGAATAGGGACTAAAATGTGATGTGTAAACCTTTGCCAGGTCACTTCACACAAGGGAAAGCAGACATCCTGTGGTATTGCTGTGCTGCCATGTATTTTTACCACAAATTCTCTTAATAAGTACTTTATTGGTCTTGTTGCTTTAAACATCATTTTATCACATCATTTAAAATCTATACAACCCATAGCTTAATTTTGGGTCAGAGCTGTGGCAAATACACACACACGCACACTCACACACACACATACACACACACACACACACACACACACACACACACACACACACACACACACACACACACACATACACACACACACACACACGGGGGGGCTAAATATTAACATTGTTGACAGCATTATAGCAGTTTATCTCCTTTAAGCTTCCTGTTTAAAGCTTTAATGGACAGAGGAATGAAAGAGTTCTTAAAATTAAACTGCACTGGGGGAGCTTAAAGTCCCTTGTACTTGATGGAAGGAGCTGATGGACATACGTGGGTTTGTCTTATGACTGTTTCATCAAGGACAGTCTAAAGTGTGGGTGCTCACTGACTCCTATAATTTGTGAAGGTAACATGCAGTGGGAAAAGGACATTAGTCTTGGTGACCACCGGACACCTTCAGAGGTCTTCTGGAGTTCATGTCATAATGGGTGGCACAAAGGGGACAAACACAATATTAGACAGTTTGTTATAATATCATATCTGCATCAGCCTATGATTCTTTAATTGGTCAATGGTCAAGTTTGAATTCTGGTTCAATGTGCTGCAATCACATAGACCAAACCCCTATCACTGTCCTATTACTAATGGATGAATACTGCACAGGATTTAGTACATCTGACATAGATCTCTATGCTTGGTCAGGTCTGTGCCTTCATGGTCAATATGTACATCTTTGTCCCTGCACTGCTTTCTTGTACAGGACAGCAGAAAGGAGACAACGGGAAATCAGTGGGCAGCTTATTTCCTGTATGCCCAAATTAATCCACTGAGGTCACTTCTTCCTTTCAGAAGGCTGTTGCTGCCCTGCACAACATCATAAGCTCCTTGTTCTCTTTGATGCCAAGCTATAATGTTTAGAATTATAGCAGGTTATAATTGTTTTTATTTATAAATATAAAAGGTAATGTTTGGAAATGGTCACTAATTAGCTAAGTAGTTAATCATTATTGCTTTGATAAGACTTCCTTTGAATTTGATGAAATGAGACACACACACACACACACACACACACACACACACACACACACACACACACACACACACACACACAGATTCCAGTAATGGTGTGGGATGACTGTGTTAGCTGTAGTGTTTGGCCACATTGAGCCCATGATCCCAGGAGCCCTCAAGCTCTTAGATCAACATCATGGACACATGGACTGTGCAGCCCAACCTGTAGATTAGCCTTCATTGCTGGAGATTAGGTTTCTGTAAAACCAATGAGGGCCTTGAATAATGAGCTTGGTTCACATGGCTATTCTGGCTTAACGATGGATGGAGAGGGCCTGGTGGTGTTGCCAACAGTTGGTTGCCAACAGTTACTAAATACACTTGTCAAGCGTGTATTGTTACTGCAGTGTACTACTGCTTATTCGAATAGAAAAGTGTATGTCTGAAACTTACTGCATTAGTAAGGTGTTTTCATGCCTGCTTTTATAAACTAGTTAAATCCAATCATCATGGTTTGTGTTCACTCTTGGTGTGATTCATTTGTGCAGGTGTGAATACAGTTGAGACCTTTTAAAGGAGGTCCCATCCCAAACGACCCCTGGAACGGTTTGTTTGTGGTGAGAACATCATCCAACCTTGATCCGACCATGTGCAAGTTTGAGCTAAATGGCACTACAGGTGTAGTTTCTTCTTTCTGTATTTACTTTCTTGCTACCCGCCCCAGACATGTCTGACCAATCAGTGAAGACGACAGTCACAAACGTTCCAAGTTCACAATATTGTTAACTGATTCAGACCAAAGCAAACGAACCGCAGGTGTGAAAATGCCCTAAGAATACGGAACAATCTGGCATAGTTTGAAGGACGTTTAATCGATTCTTAATTAACATTTGATTATCAGATTAACAGTCAGCACTAATCATTAGGACATTAGAACAACAGCATTTGAATGCCAGCTCCGCTTGCTGGACTGAAAAGTTCAGGTTGTTTCACCTGGGTCTGTTTTTGCTGTAGCACCATTTCTGTTGTTGCATGCCAAACAAATGGCCTCTTCTTGTTCAAGCAGGTTGTCCCTTCAAAAGTCCAGATTGCCCGAGGTGGACATTCATTTTGGAGAAAACCAAAACATGCGTGGCCTTGTATCAGTTCTCATGTGCTTTTGTGAGAGACTTATTGTAGTTTCTGCTTGGGGAAAGATCTTGTGACCTTCTGACCAATCATGTAGTGTGCAAACCACAGCCACATTGCTTTTACAAGACTAATGGCATAATGTGAAGAGTACAATGATCGGAAAACTCTGAACGTGATGTAGTGGCTAGGTTGATTACAATCACAATTTCACATCATTTTTTTATGGCCATCATTATTTTTTCACAACAGCATCCAGCGTGAATTACACAAACACACCATACATCTACTGGGAATCTCTGCAGTACTCAACAACTGATTTGTAGGCTAACAAATACAACCAAGCAAGTTGTAGTTTTTCAAAAGTTCCTCCCGTCTTAAAGAAATGTCATTCAACCGGCTATCTTTTGTTTCAGACTGCAGATTGTCTCTTTAAGGTTGTATTTTTGACTCGTGATGGGTAACAACATTGTTAATATCAGCGGAATTAATATCTGAAAAAAAACGATTTGTCTCCACCTTGCTCTGTCTGCTTCATTCGTTTCTCTCAATCTGCTAGTGTTCACTTGTATGTGGAGTTAATTTGAGCGTATGTGAGCCCAGGCCGGGCCGAAGAGTGATCAGACTCTCAGAATGCTTCTCCAGATCCTTTCTGCTTTCTGCATCATCAGTGGTTCTCCCCCAAAGTCGGGGAGGGGAGAGAGAGGGCAAAGCGGAATGGTTAGGGACATGAAACCCCCTTTCTTTCTGACTCCTTTACTGTGGCAAAGCCCTAGTTTATAGACCAGATGTTTGAATATTTCCTCTATGATGTTTTTGATTTAATAAAACGGATCCTGTGCTTGTAGGAATGAGTCACTGCAGAAGCGGGATCTGTCAGGGGACCCTGTGATATTTACAGTGACACAATTACTTTACTTTGTTTTATGATAATTAGAGCATGGCGACATCAAGGATGAGGCAGGGAGGAGATTCTGACCCCTGGACATGCGGTAATGAACAAATGACGGACGAGGGAGAACAAAATAACAAACTAGGGCTTTTACCCTTCTACACCGTCCCACCCTGTTCTCCAGCCCCCACTGCTTTGATACCTGATACAACATGTAATGCTCTTATGGTCTGACCAAAAATACTATTGTGACTAACAATGAATGCAGTTTAGTGAGATCCGTTAGCATGGCATCATTATGAAACAACAGTTAGCCATGTTATTCCAGCCAGTGATTCCTTTATGGAAAAATGAAGAAACTTGTTTTGTAAAGGAATAGTCTGATGTAAAATATTTCTGTTGTCTGTTAAATACAATAACCCCTACTAGCCAGTACTGTCAAATATTTATGAGTGTTCTTATCTTTCAGTTTGCAAAATTCGTTTGACATGCTTACTATATTAATAGTAACTATGTAATAGTAAGCATATATACTACCCTAAACCATGATGCAGACATCCCAAGTCTCCCGGAAGTTCCGGCAGTCTCCCGGATGCCTGCAAGACAGATGAAATCTCCTGGAATCTAGAACGAGTGGCCAAGAGTGCACACAAACCTAGCCTCCTTGTGGTAATGCGCACCCCTCGTGTGTTTATTCATGAAGCGCATGCAAAACAGAGATGGTTATGGTTGGCCTGTTCTCTGCAAAGAGTCTGTCAGTCAGCCAATCAGTTTTTAGTGTGGGCAGGCATTTTTTTTTCTCCTGGATGGCATACGCTCAGTGAGTGAGAGAAGGAGAGTCATGGCAGAGACTGGGAAAGCGGAGGCAGAGCCTTCCTGAAATGAGTTTTTACAACTTGGGATGTCTGATGATGAAGGGAATGTGACATAGGTTTCCATTAATTGTTAGCTTTGTTAGTGTCTGGTCCAAATATTGGCCACTTAAGGGCCTTGTTCAGTTCTTCCCTCTCCCTTCTCCAATTGATTGGAGAAAATTCCAAGGACTTTCGAAAGGAATTCCTGATTTACTCAAATCGATTGGCTAAGGAAATGAGGGAAACTAGGTGTTCATCCCAAGTGGGTTGGTTTGAAACATTAAATGAACAAATATTTACCTTTCAGTCGATCAAATAAGACATGTTTGATGTCCAGCTATGGGCTGAGCTATATTCCATTTACTTTGGAATTTTGATGTTAGCGGGAATGACATCACACCCAATCTAACTTCTAATTAAACTATCAGATAAAGACTTTGACGTTTTCTACAACTTGCTGATTTATGGTTAGTATTGTTAGTGATGCCCATTAATAACAATATATTTTGTTGTTTTATTATTTTAACTTATGTAATATATCTTTATCCTATAGTTGATCAGGACATTGTTGCCAGACATAAAAGCCCTTGCTTTCCATTACTAGTTAACCGCTTAGACATATCGGACAAAAGTAAATAAAGAGATTTTAGCAACTAATCATGGGATTGAGGTAAAACTGTAAATTGGATTTTTAGCCAACTCACGCCACAAGCCTGGATGTTTTATGATTAAATACATTTTGGGAAGAAGATAATCTGAGATGTTACTGCAATGTTGCGAGTGCTTGCCTTGTTTTGATGCCTCCTCCTACGTGCCAGTCAACTTTTTCTAGCACTTGACTTAGTCTGCTGTAAACACATCTGATATGTGCATGAATATGTATCGCGGGTATTGTCAGAGGAGAGAGTAGTGAGACGTCTGTGAGTGATTTGTCCATGTGGGCCCAGTGGTGTGTGTGTGTGTGTGTGTGTGTGTGTGTGTGTGTGTGTGTGTGTGTGTATGTGTGTGTGTGTGTGTGTGTGAGCGAGTGCAGCTGCTCCTAAATGCATTAGTGCAAAGTGCCGCTGAGCCAGAAGAATCTCGCATGAGAAGCGCAGAAGGCATTTTAATCAAAGCAAGATGCCCCGCTGGAAGCTGGAAGGGGGCATAGCCCAGGCATTTGCGGGACCAGTGCCTGTCGTGGGGATGTGGTCAGACTGCTGGATCAGTCAGGCCTGCAGAACCTGGTCTGTCAACAGTTCCAAAGAGAGCTGCTTCACCATATGCTTCCTTCTTGCACAAAAAAAACTGATAAAATCCCTACGCAAATCCTTTTAGTGATTCATTAATCACTTGATGTCTAGACTTTTCTCTCATGTGCTGCAATTTTGGTTGGTTGATTTGTTCGACTGCTGTGCTTTCACCTGAGTACAGAATAAAAGTTCATCACTGCTTTGTGAGACATCGATCTAGAGTTTAATCCAAAGATTAAAATTGATTTATTATGTTAATATTTAAATGAAAAATCGTTGAAAGGCTCTGATGGTCAAAATATAATCATATCTTACTATGTAAATAGTTATTCTAGTCTCGTGTGAGAATCCAGTGATTTAAAAATAATCAAAAAAAGAATCCAATTTAAGATTTAATTGTCAGTACAGTGTGTACATGAGTTAATATGTATAGATTACATAAATTAATTTTAAAGCAGTGTGACAAAACTTACACACCCCCCTTTCTCTTCCTGGTTCTCTCATTTATTCATCTGGGTGCAGCTTATTAGATTACTGTGAGTGGTGGGGAGGGAGGATTTTGTGCTGGGGTTTTAATATACCAGTGTCACATTCCAGTGGTTGTGATTTTAGGGGGTTATTGTTTTTATATTGGAGGCAACATGTTAGAACTTTATTTATCTGAGATCCATCTGTTTGAATGTGACAGTTCACTGCATCAATTCTGTTTATAGTAGATTATAATGGTTTAATTCATTAAAATGTGTTTTAGACTATTATAACTATTTCTTAAGGAAAAAAAAAACCCACATATACCCATTTTACCAGATGATGCAATTTCCATTTTTTGCAATATTATTTCTGTAATATATAGAGAGAAATTTTAATTATTATTTATTTATAAATGATATAGTTATATTTAATTATAACTTTAATTGTAACTTTGTTATATATAGTAGTTTATACTTGGATGCAGTCAGACAATTAAACTGCTCCACCCCCAAATACTGGCACTGAACACAACCACATATGATTACATAGTCACCCATGTATGAGTACATAGTCTGAGTACATATTCACTCATACTGACTATGTACATTGTCACTTTGATGTGTTGCTGCTAAGGTCTCTTACAACTCAAGCTGTACATTGTGCAATACATTTACTTAGATATTTATTTGACTGTTTGTTTTATTTAACTAACATAAATTTAAAATGTCAGGAATTTTCCGTGTCAATGGTCTGACATGCCATAGTAAAAACGAGCTCTTTAGATCCAGGACTGGAGTAAAATAAATCACATTGACTGATAGTGATCGGTTATGAAAATTGAGAAGTGTGGATTTTGTCTTTTGTATCAAGCAGCGAGAAAGTAACATAACATGTTTGATGTAATTTAACATTATATCTGAATGTCGCACGTCCTGCAGTGTGACGACGGAGCTTTGAGGTGCTGAAACTCTATACTGTAAAGCCCCAAATTGAACTTTACAGACTGAAAGATATCATTTCATCCATCTTCTTATCACTTTCTTCCTGTTTAGAGTCACAGTGGGTCCAACACCTACCTGGAATCATTAGGTGCAAAACAAAAATATCCCCAGTACAGAGTGTCGACCTATCAAAGGTTAGCACACACCCTTTCTCAAGCGTGCATTTGCATGGCTGATTTACCTATCAGGTGTCTTTGGGACATGGGAGGAATCTGGAGTACCTGTAGGAGACCTATGTGGACATGGGAAGAACATACTAAACTAAAATAAGGATTGAATATCCAACCCCATTCCCTAGAGTTGTTCAGGACACACAGTGCCTGCTGTGCAACTGGGCCACATTATGATTGATATCTAGCAGGCTAAATATCTGTCAGAGGGTCCAAATCCAGTTGTGTAAACTGTTGTGATTTGGTTGTGACTGGCGATGGACGAGGTGATGAGCTATGTCCAATGAGAGTAAAAAGATATGGGGTATGGGGGAACCCATGGAGGGGATGGACATCAACATGCATGGCTACAAAAGAGGTTCTGCAGTCTGCTTGGACCTTGAGTTCCACTTCAAAAAGGCACACAAACAATGTGCGGTATCATGTCATTTCCTGACTCACCTCACCGTGTGTTTTTGAGGCAGAGTGTTTAAAGACCAGGCAGACTGTTTTGGGATTCCTCCTGGTGAAGTATCTTGCAGTTTGTGACCCCAATTTTCTAATCAGTCATGTGGTTTTCAAACCACAGCGACTTAGAGATTCCTGATTACAAGACCACAAGCTGTAAAGTGTGCACAGTACAGCCGTCTGGCCACTCTGAAAGTCATGTGGTGTGTACATGGCATAAATCTGTAGATTTGACACACTGGACATAGAATGACTTCATCTAAATGCAGCAGCGGTTTAATACTCTGGCCTTGAACAGCGAAATGTGACAAGTTTGCCGGGCCTCACGGTGTGATCAGGTTACAGTCTGCTGCCAGAGGTCACAGCCCAAGTCAGAATGAAGGAGACGGGCTTCATGACATCACATCCTGCTCTTTTAAACTGAAGGGAAATTTCATGTAAGTGCTCAAATATCAGCATACAGCAAACATGATTGATTAGGCCTGTGGAACGACCTAACTGGGTTTGACCGATAGAGGCCGTTCTTCTTTCAGTGGGTGGCGTGATCCATTCGAATGTTGAAGGTTCAAAAGTTCTCTCATTTTTCTGAATGTGGTTCCTCTTCTGGAAACTCGTATTGGACCTTCATGTTCTTCAGACCCACAAAAATTTGTTCTTTCAAAACTTTTAAAGGGCCTATTAGCTCAATGATAGACCATTAAGCTTTGAAAAGAATGCTAAACAACATTTAAAATGGAGTGAAAAGCTACTGGCGGCACGGTGGCACCACAGGTCTCACAGCTCTAGGGGTCTGGGGAGCTTCATCAGCCCAATTTTGGTTTGAATCGAAGTCTGATTCTGGCCCAAATGTTCGTCTCATATCTGCGCCAAGTGCCACATGCTGGTTGCCCAGTATAATATAGGAATTGGCCCAAGCTGCTTTGGCCGACACACCGGTTGCTGTGTACAAAATGGGATTCGGTCTGAGCCACTTTTGCCAACTTTCAAGTTTTATATACGGCACAACACTGGGTGACTGATGGTGAGTCTCAGAGTAGCCATGATAGAGACACTGTTCTCCCTATTGCAGTCAGAGGAGCATATACATGTTACATAATGTTGATTTTAGGTTTCCCAAATCTGGTCCTGGCGCCCCGCAGCCCTGCACTGTTAGTGCTCCCAAACCGGGCTGGACAGTATGGACAAAACAAATCAGTACCCTGATGTGGGTAAATGATATATGATGTGAAAAATAGAATGTGAAAGAATTAGGACACTCCATGGGTGGAGAAATGGAGCTGAGAGCAAGGGTGGAGTAGAGTGATGGAGGAGAGAAGAATGAAACAGAACATTTAAAAACTTTTAAACCCAATATTGCCTCAGTCCATATTGCACTCTGTTTATATCCCAATATAGATATAAATCTTGACATACATCGCCCAGCCCTATCCCCAGCACACTTGATTTAACTTTTCATTTAACATCTCATTAACAGTCCCTTTCAGAGGAAATCTCTAAAATGTGGAGAGCAGCTTTACAACATGCTAGTATGTTTGCTTGTTGGGTTCAATCAGGTGTAGTTCAACAGGTTTGGGTGCAAAAAGTCTGCCCTAATGATTGGCCAGTTGATGTCACCATCGTTCAATATTGTCTCACCCAACAGCCAAAAAAGGCAACACAAAAAGACATGAATCTCAATAGAAATGACCCACATTGTCCTACTACATTTATGTTGGACGTCCCTTTTTATAGAGATTGTTAGAATTGGAAAACTTGAATGTGTATATGGATCCATGTGTGTGTTATTGACCTCCAGTTCACCTGAACTTCAGGCCTTCTCCAGGAGTCTGCAGAAAACATGGAAAGTCACTCGTACTCCAAACATCTCATTTGCATCCTTCAAAAGGGAGGAGATTTTCTGCTCTGATTGCAGTTAGAAGTCCAAGTTGCAGATAAGCACCAATCTGCATTGTGCATACTTAAGAGCAATTATTCTTGGAACTCTCCTGAGATGAAACAGCACTTCTATTGTCAAATTTGTGGCATATTTACTCTGGGAACATTTTCAAGAGATTGTTTGGAGTGTCCTTTAGGTTGTGTTGAATCTGTGTTGGAAAATTTGGTTTAACTAAAAATGCAGTTATTAATCTCAGAAGGCTCAGGAATAGTAGGCTTTATCAGTGGAGCTGCTGAAGGAGTGTTGAATCTGAGTGTTTGCAGCAGTGCCATGAAATAGGCTGAATGGCAAGATGGCATTCCATGCATTCCCTTCTGTCATTTGAAGGAGTCATCAGTGAGACCTCTTTTTCATTGCTTATCTTAGTGTCAGTGTTCTTCTTACAATTTAGACGGATCACTCTTGAACTATTTATATACACACCATGCTTCAAAATTTGGGGGACATTTATTGAGTACAAATAATGTTTTCTGTCATACTTTTTATTAAGACCTTTGGACATATAAAATTTTCAAGGAGAAAATTCAAATTTCAGAAGGAGTCAGGCAAGACGGGCAAGATCACAGCGATCCCACACACCTGGTAGCTGTTCCACTGAGTAGTTTACGTTCACATGCTTTAAGTGCTGGAAGGTTTAAGGTTGGGTTTGTGCAGTGAACCTTAAGGTTCTTCAACTGTAAGGTGAAATCCAAAGGAGACCGAGTCCACCTGAGGAGGTTGTCTGAATTTGGTTCCTTTGCTCATCCATTTAGAGGTGACTGAGGTGAAAGAAACCATAAGTCAGCAGTTGGCGACCCATTGAAGCATTGATAACGCCATCATAATCACTCCTTTTAAACAGCCTGTGAGATCTCACCTTTCTGACTGAAGGGTTCTACCTCTCAGACCAAGTAGACTCAAACCATCTATCATTTCATGATTCAGGAAGTTTTAGGTTGGATAGAAATAGGGTGTCATGGAGATCCAGAGCTCCCGAGTGGCACAGCTGTCTGTAAATTGTTATCTCTATCTTAAGGAGTCATCTGAATTCAGGAGAATTCAGGAGAGTCTTTAAAGGCAAGTCTGTTTATTTGGCCTCCATCTTTGCAACACTTCACACAAATCACAGAAGGCCAGGCTTCCCCAGTACTACTAGAATATTTAGATTTTCCTGCCCTCTCGTCATAACCAGTAAGCTGATTGTTTCTTTTTGTTGAAGGTCAGGACATAAACAGGCCATGTTGAATGATATGAGAACTCCTATACATTTCAACCAGTGTCCTCATTTATAACTTCTCTGGTATTAACTTAAAGCTTCTCTGGTTTGATCGCATTCAGCCACAGGAATGAGATTAGATACCAATGACCAGTTCTTGATCACTCATGGCCATTGGTTATGATGACCATAGGCTACCTTTCAGTTGAATTGCTGGCAATCCCTTTGTATGGATATTGGACAAGCTGTATGCACTCAACTGCATGTCGTGCACACCATTATCAGTAATCACCAAGTTGCTGAGCTCACTAATTAGAAAGGGGGCATCTGAAGTGTTTACATACAGTGTATAATCAGATAATTTGTGTACATATGTGGTCAGAGCATCAGGTGTCCTCAAAACCTTTCATTGGTTGATTTATTTTCCTTTTAGCATCTTGAAACTGAAACGCAAACAAATGACCTGTTATTATTTCCACTGTCATTTCCAGTAAGTTATAGAGTGGAGAATGAAATGTTTGGAGTTTTTAAATGTTAATGTGCCAGTGCTCATTTCATCATGAATGAGTGCAGTGTAATTAGAATCACTTCTAGTGATTAGAGTAAATGCACTCTAACTGGCACTTAGCAAGCTTAAAGACTCACAACTGATCTTCAAGAACCTTCAGGATTACTATGAAAATGATTGGTTTTGCTTCTAAGAATTGGCTTGCTTAGACCCTAATCTGAGAGAAAAAAGAACAACGCATAACACTGTAAGTTAAAAACATTTTGTTTTATGTTCAAGGCCTTTGCTTGATAGTTTTTACTCTGGGGAATACATGACAGAGACCCAATTAGATGGGATGACAGTGGGCTACTTTACAAACTTAATCCTATAATGCCTCAAAATCCTCCTCACTAGGAGCAGGATGTGGAGGCCCCAAATATGATCTGAAAAAACCTTTGACTTTGTGAAGCTGGAAAAGTTGTAACTCTTCGTTGAATGCTGCATTCCTCTGAGTTTGCTCAGTAACTTCATTTATTCATCTTCTTATCATCTTGATCCAGATCAGGTTTGGAGTGGCAATAGGGTGACCACAGAAGCCCAGGCATCCCTGTTCCCTGCAGGTCCCCACCAATCCCCAAGCACTCCCACGCAATCTGGGAGATATAATCCCTCCAGCAGGTCCTGGGTCTTCCACTGGGTCTCCACTCAGTTGGTTATGCCCAGTACAGGATCTTTGTCTTCATTACAGTGAAAATACACAAATATTATGAGAGCACTTCATGACAAATCCTAGAAATGTGGGCTGTGAGTGCAAATACGGAAGTTAGCTGTTTGGAGACCGTCTTTTCTGGCTGTTGGGAATCAACCTGGAGTATTAGGAGGTACAACAGGTGAACGTCACCAGAATGAGCTATGTTTTATGTGAGATATGTCGAGCCAGGACTGTAAAGCTTCATTTCGGTATGACAGATTAAGTGTGTGACTACAGAAACATAGCTTATCAGTCAGCATGAAGGTTTAGGCAGTGAAAGACTTAAGGGCCTTTCTTGGGTGATGAGAAATTTATAGGGAAAATGTTTTCTTTCTCCTGCTCAGCTATGGATGAAGATTTTGTAGGAAGGGGTTAATGTGCTGCCTGCATGGGTAGCCTGTCTGAATTCTTCATCATACCTGTCTGGAATACCAATTTACAGCCCATAAGGCACTGCAGACAGGCATGTCCAGCGCTGAAAGGAAAGCAGAAGAAGAGGCTTTAATGGGAAGTGCTTAGACAAATTGGGCTGGGATTGTTTTCCAAGATTAGTCTCTGAATGGCTACAAATGGTTGTCTTAGGAACACCATTGTTAGTATTTGGGTAGTTGGTGCTGCCACTGATCCAAAATGGGTATTGAATCTTTAGAGTTCAGCTACTGTCAGTGAGAATAAATCCCAAAACCATACTGAGAGACACTACTTCTGTATGTGTAGCTCAGTTATTCCTGATCATTTTCCTTCCCAGTAGCATTGCTATCCAACCCTTCTTTCTTTGTGGAACCAGATTCAGATTGTAGATTATGGTTGTATGGTTGAGGATTCTTGTGGATCTTCATAGTGGCCTGGTCAGTAGATAATGCAGTATGTAAAGACAGTTTGTCATTTGTGTTGGACACAGATGGAATTTTGCCTCCGCATTTAACCCATCCATGCAGCTACAACAGTGGGCGCATGTGCCTGGAGTGGTGGGTGGCCTCCACTTCAGCATTCAGTCACAACATGTCGGTTCGGGGACTAGAACTGGTGACCTTCTAGTCACAAGACCACTTGTCTTACCTCCAGGTCCAGACGCCCTTTTATGTGAAAGTTTGGGTGGTCAAATGACACATTTACTTTTTTGGAAAAATGAACTTTTTTGGCAAGTGAACTTGCTTTGAATCCCAGCTCAGGCTGCTTCAGCTCCAAGCTCCAAGTGATGCAAAGCAATAATGCAACGATGGCAGATCAGAAAGAGGTAGAGGCTCTGTGTTAATACTTCTACACAGCATTCTTTTATGTAATTCATGAAATAATCACACTATATGGGCAAATGTATTTGGACACCTGCTCATTCATTCTTTCTTCCAAAGTCAAGCATATCTTATGAGTTTATCATTTTTTGGTTGAAGTAACTGTCTCTACTGTCCGGGATAGATGTTCTACTACATTTTGGGATGTTGCTGTGAGGATTTGATTGCATTCAGCAACAAGAGCATTACTGAGGTCAGGCTGTTGGATGGTCACCACCCCACCTCATTCCCAACTCTCCAACTCATCCTTAAAGCTTTGAATGGAGCCCCATTATTGAAGAGAGCACAGCCCCACAGACCAACACAGGGGGCTTTATATCCCTCTAGCTCACGTCTGGCATTAGGCATGGTGCCAGCAGGTTCAGAATTCCCTGTAGATGTTATGTGAAAACAGTAACAACCCAAGGCTTAGCTACCATATTACATCTTGGTGGTGTTTTTAGTGGTCTGTTAGGTGCAGACTCTCATTTGAAGATACAGGATAAAAGGGGCAGAGCTCTGTGTGTTTGGGGTCATTAGGTGGGTAGGGGGGCCAACAGAAGCCTTGGTGGAGGTTTTTACAAATGGGCCTCTGATTAAGACTGAAAGGGGATTAGTGAATTCTTAATCCCTCTCTTCTTTCTGCTCCTTAGCAGCCTGGCACACTCGCTCCGCAGCGTCTGCTCTACCGAGGTGATCTAAGCTGGGCAAATCCTGACGTGTGCTGTGTCCTGCGAGATGATCGTAGAATCTTGGTAGCTGACTGTAATATATAACCAAAGATGTATGTGTGTATATATATATATATATATATATAGACACACATTAAGGTAAAAGATAAAGGTGCACTAAACCCAATGATATATATTTTCAATTTTATTGGAAAAATATCTGGAATAAAAAGATTCTTCTTACAGATTTAAAAATACTCTGCTGAATCAACAAAACAGTTATATTATCTGTAACATTCAGTGTACTATTAATTCAGCACTCAGTATATCAAATATGTATTAGCTCTATTACTTACATGCAGCTTTTCTTTAAAAAAAGAAAAAAACAGAAATTATAAAATACATGAAATACAGGTAATAAAATGTGATCCAGGTATGGTTTTAAAATGCTCTTATATTATGTGATTGTATGTCAACATATTAGTGATTAGATTAGTATTTTTTAGTACATTAGGACATATTTTTACAGGTGTTATGTGTGTAAATATTGACCCATATATTATATTATATTATATTATATGATATTATATTGTATTATATTATATGTTATGTTACATGCACAGTTCCCAAGTATGCACATATATGATATATGATTTTTTACATTTCCTGAACAAAATAATATTCCAAATTGTCAGAATAATTGTGTATTGGTTCAAACAAAGTGCCCTGTCTCAGCATTACACTCTCTCCATAGCTGTGATCTCTTCAGAGTACGTCTCTCCTTCACTTAACAACTTGTTTTTCACTTTGTTGTTTGGTTCCTAAACACAAGTGTGGGCTAGAATGCTAAAATGCAGTGTGCTTGGCTCTCCTGGGGTGCAGCCTGGTCCAGCCTAATTGCATTCTGGGAGCTTCTTTAGAAGCTGGTTGTGCTTACAGAAAGGGTGGTATTCTAGCGTGTGAGAGCTGAAGGCCCAAAGCCAGCCGGCATGGCCACTTCCCTCGCTCCATCTCCAGTGGTGACATTAAAAAGCATAATTGGCTTAAGCTTCCCCTGCCAGCTTCCAGTGGGTCCACACAGCATGAGCCTGTCCCACGCAAGGCTGCGCTGCACACCTCGGCCTGCACCGGGGCAGCTAAAGCCGCACCCTCAAAACTATACGTCTGACTCTATCACTTCGTCTCCGGGGCACATTTGTAAAACCCTGTGGGTTTGGCTGTCATTTAGTCAGTGCTAATTTCGCACATGCTACGTCTATATGTTGTTTATTGCATTTCGTTGTCTTCTGGATTTCAGTCCGTAAATGCATGGGTGTGTTCACCATCAAACAAGTGGCACTTGTATCACATATCTACGTCTTTATGTTATATAACTGAATAAAATTGTGAAATAATACAATCGTATATTTCAGCATATTTCTATGTTTTTCTATTGTTTACCTGAAACACTGGAACAGGTACAGACAAGGAATTGAAATCCAGTGATGTAGAATTGAATTCCATATATACACATATGATTGTACATGTCAATAGAATTTAGTATTATTAATTGCCATTGTGCTCAATGCTCAAATGTATGTGTTTAGCAACCTTGGCCTACTGTTTAGACCGGCAAATCCTACTTTGCCACAATTTACTAAATAGAAACAGTTATAGCAACTGCTTAGCATCCACGTGAATCTCCATAGAAACTGCCTAGCCCATGTATAGAAACCACCTAGGAAACCACTGCAACCACGTTGAATAGCATAGCCAATGCCATTCCTGCACAGCTTTGTATTTTTCCTGCTCAAGATTTAACTCTCCTGAAGATTGCCAGGTTTGGTAAGTAGGTCAGTGTAAGGAAATCAGTGAATTGTGCAAGAACCCGACACTCCATAACCAGAATCACCTACCCCTTGCCTAGATGATACATATTAACCACCTTGGAAACAATGCATAACAACTGCTTAGGAACCACCTGGAACATCAATGCAACTGTCTAGCCCATGGTAACAGCTGTTTACTCACTTGCAACAGCATAGCAACTAACAAGATGATACATATCAACCACCTGGACCAACTGGCACAACATAATGCCTGCCTAGCAACTACATAGCAACCATTTGGGACACCATAGCAACTGTGTAGTAACAGTTTAGGAACCACCTGGAACAGCATAGTAACTGCCTTGCCAGTGCATAGAAACAACTTTGGGATATCATAGCAACAGCATAGCAACCACTTGAAACAGCACTGCAACAGCCTTGCACAGGGATCGGCGATTCCGGTCCTAGTGTGCTGGATTCTTGCATAGTTTTGTGCTTTACCTCTTCAAGTACAGTTGCTTCAACTCTCCTCTCCTTAATTGCCAGGTTAAGTAGGTCTGTCAGAACAACGGAATTGTGCAGGAGTCCAGCGCACCAGGTCCGGAATCACCTAAATATACATTAACCTCAGAAGCGACTGCTTAGGAACCACCTGGAGCAGCATTGTACCTGCCTAATCCAAGCATAGAAACCACCTGGAAATTGCTTAAGCTGCCTGCATTTTCTTTGGAAACACAATTTTCAGATTATATTTTGTTTCTGTTTAATTAGCCATTCAAGATTAGGTGTTATGGTGATTTTACAGTGATTAAGAAGGTTTTAGATGACAGTGTCCCAAATCACTGTGATGCATGGCCTCTCATGACTTATTGCTTTATTAAAAGTCTCCCTGGGCTGGACTTGTTTTGGATGGCTGCTGTTTTTATTGTGATGTGGTTTCCATATGGGGACACATGGTGGCAGTCAACTGGAAAGCCTGCCACCACTTTGCCAGTAAGCTGCCACATGATGGGAAAACGCTGCTCATCTATGCAGGCATATGGAGAGAAACACAGCTTCCCTGCTAAATCCTACTGCTTCCCCCTTGTATTATTTCGAATTGTTGAGAACAAAAGCCATCTGCCAGAGAGAACAACATGGTGGATATGGTTAGCCTGTGTCAATGGGAGTAACAGCCTCTCTCCTCAGGATCCTCAGTAAATGGATTACATACACTGTAAACATCAGATGTTATTCAGTAAAAGCTACTTAAAAGCCTGAACCTGACAACCCCTTTTCCTGTGGCCTATAACTCTATTGCAGTGTCCTCCACACTGTCCAGAGTGGTATCTGTTTCTTTGTGTAGCTCTCTATCAGTGTGCCGATGTATGTCCATAGGTTTGCTCTGGTGTTATTGTGAGTTTATCCCCCTTTTTTGCTGCAGTACTAGATGTAGGGACCACTAGAACATCAGTGCATTTACAATATAGTATAGTATTACCCAACCATAATTGGGCATAATTAGCCATTCTTTTGGGGTGCATTTCGATAGATGATACAAGCAGATGATGCCTGCAGGTGAACACCTGTTTTAATTAAAGAGGTGTCTGGAATCTTTTGGCCATGCATATATACATACTTAAATGGCATTCATTTTACATATCCCTGGAATCACAAGTTAATTAAATTATTTACATTATTGTCTGTTAAAATTTGATCTTCTCATTCTGAGTGAGTACGTAATGGGAGATGAATATAGCAGTTCTTCTGTTGCTGACTGGGAATCATGTCTCCAAACTTCAATGTCATTTTTTTTTTGCATCAATCATCTGACTAGGGCTGGGTGATATATTGATATTTATATCAATATCTGGATATACACAGAGTGGGGTATGGGCTGAGTTTTAAAGTTTTTAAGTAGCGTCTTGAGGAAACCCTTTTTTCTGCTCCACCTGCTGTCTGCTCCTCTACTCTGCTCCCCTCCACCCCGTTTACACTCTCATCTACACACTAAGGAGGGGCATAAGACAGTATGTATAGACCCCGTTTACACTCTCATCTACACACTAAGGAGGGGCATAAGACAGTGTGTATAGAGATGAACTGAAGGTAAATTTTTCACATTGCATGTTTTGTATATTGTACATGTCACCATTCAGCTAAAATATATCGGGATATGATTTTTTGTTCATATCGGCCAGCCATACACCTGACCAGTAAACTGAACAGATTAATCTACTTTTAATCTACTCAGTTTAATCTACTTTTGATGCAGAACTGTACTTGATGAAACAGGGTTCACGCTAATACTTTGGATCTTCTAGTTCTAATGGGTTGAGATGTCAATGACACACAACAATAATTGAACCATGTCCCCAGAGAAAAGAACTGCAGACATCCCAAGTCTCCCAGTAGTTCCGGGAGTCTCCCACCTATTATATGATAAACATAGTGACTCCTTAATGCCCTCAAATCAGATAGAATCTAACAGGATCTAGAACGAATGGCCAAGAGCGCACACAAATCTAGCCTACCTTGTGATAATGCGGTCCCTTCGTGTGCTTATTCATGAAATGCATGTATAACAGGGAGGGTTCTGGTTGGCCTGTTCTCTGCAGAGTGTCTGTCAGTCAGCCAATCAGTTTATAGTGTGGGTGGGCATTTTTTTCTCCTGGATGGCATGCGTTCAGTGAATGAGAGAGCAAAGGCAGGGAAAGCAGAGGCAGGGCCTTCCAAAAAGAGAAAATGTTTGCCCGTCTTGCCCGGTGTACAGTTTGCCATAGTGATTTAAGCTTTGCCCACAACACAGTCCGGGTCCTGGTCCGGGGGTACCTCCCTGAAATGAGCTTTTGCAACTTGATTAATTAAACAGTAAAACTTTTTCACCATCTGAACATAAAACCAAAGGGTTGTACAGTTTTTGGTGTGAATGCTGACTGTTTTCTTTAACCGTGTCCTTTCTCATTCTCTTCAGCTTACTACATGCTCACAAATACTTACTACAGCCCTATTCTGAAAATAATTGGTGTTTCTAAAGTCCTTTGGAAAGCTTTGCTAGGCCCACATTTCTGCCCCAGCAGCACTGAACACTGTGGGGGACGTGAGGCCTGGGTGCATGTGTCCAGCCAAGGGGGATCTGAGTGGACCAGACGGGCCTCCAGAGCTGAGGAAACGTTGTAGGAGATTAGTGTCAGTTAATATGGCTTCCTCAGCCGAGTGGTCAAATTTCCTGAAACACACAAGTCTTGGCCATTAGCACATGATGAGGACCAGCATGTTGTAGGTGAAGAAAGATAATAAATTTACTGAGGAAATGAGTCAAGACGTACGTTATTTCAACAGCTTTTTTTTTTGGGGCATAATTAATTTCAGAGAGCCCTGTCCTTCACCTAATAACTAACAATGGACACAATTAACACTGCACAAACTGTATGTATAAATCAATCCAAAAGGGCTACAGCGTGTTTAATTAAAGTCATTTTAATTGGAGAACTATGCGGACAGGCACGGGCGTACTTCAGGTCACTGCTTCTGTTTTTCGGCTGTAGTGTGCATGTTTACAGTGTCTGAAAATTTTAGAAACCACAGTTAGAGGTTACTGAACCCCTCTGTGTGTTTTGAGGCCTAGTAGTTTGCAGTTTGCACAATATTAATGGTGTACATCAGCAGCTATTTAGCTACTGGGGATGTTTAGGGGTACTTGAGCACTCGGGTTGTTGTTCAAGCTTTCTAGCTCCAGCGTAAAATTAAAGAAGCAAACTGCAGACACTGACAATTTCCTCTTGCCCTTATTGTTTGTCTTCCTTTCTCCTCAGACTCTGACGTGAGCATGCGGACACTGAGCACGCCCAGTCCGGCTCTCATCCTTCCTCGCACCTCGCCTGCCTTCTTCAATGGCTCCTCCACTTCATCTTCCTCCTTCACTGCAGAGACAGTTGCCATGGTGCATCCGCCTCCTCCCGCCGGCCTTACACACCCTCAGAGGTGCACACGACAGCCCCGGGACCAGCAGGGAGCACCCATTGACATTCTCCCGGACCACACCTTCCTGCAGATTTTCTCCCACTTGCCCACCAATCAGCTGTGCCGCTGTGCACGTGTGTGCCGCCGCTGGTACAACTTGGCTTGGGACCCAAGGCTGTGGCGGACTGTGCAGCTGACGGGTGACGTGCTACACGTGGACCGTGCCCTGAGGGTGCTCACACGGCGCCTCTGCCAGGACACACCCAATGTCTGCCTCACCCTGGAAACAGTGGTGGTCAGTGGCTGCCGCAGACTGACTGATCGCGGCCTCTACACGGTGGCACAGTGCTGCCCAGAGCTCCGGCGCCTGGAGATGGGCGGGTGCTACAATGTGTCCAATGAGGCAGTGTTTGAGGTGGTCTCAAGATGTCCTAACCTGGAGCACCTGGACATCTCAGGTAGACACCTTGTATAAAATGTTGTACCGGTCACTATGCTGAACCATTCTATGCAAGACCAGCTGTTGCTGGCTGCTGGTTTCAGATTGTCGAAGATGATCTTTGATTGCGAAGGTGGTTAAAAAGCTGGTCATCCAGACAAAAACTTGCACAGCTTATGTTCTCGTAAGCTTTGATGGACTAGCTGGTCTGTCTATCTTTAACTTGGTCATATTGGTTAAGTGGTTTGGTAAGAGCTGGCCATGCTGGTCAGCTAGCTTGGACATACTGGTCTACCAGCATAGTCATGATGGTCATGCTGCTCAACCACTTTGCTCATACATGACAAGCATGGTCATGTTGGTAGACCAGCTAAACCATCAAACACTGTTTTTCAGCAGGGATGTTAAAATAAGAAAATACCAGAAAAACAAATAATCCACTCCATCCCTAGTGGTACAATATTAAAATATTCTATTGCTTATTTGACTGTAGCCTCTTTTATTATTATGACTTTTATTGCATTCTAAGAACTAAATCATCACACACTCTCCACAAACCATGCCAAGTTCTGAAGTTACTTCCAACAATCTTTGCTGGTGTGGTTTCTGATCATGGATAACATACTGGTATCTATAAAAACGGACAGACATCCAGGCTTTAAGATGATTCTTTACTGCTGTTTTTCTGCTCCGTAGCTCACTTAGTCAGAAACCACATTAGTGTGTTTAAGGCCATGAGACCCGAAATTCCCTTTTTCCCCCTTCTCTGCGAGTCAGAGGGCATGTAATGCTCCCAGAAAGAAAAAGATCCTGACAGCAAACACAGTACAAACAAAATGCAGAATAGCCCAGTACACGACCTGGCCCAGATTCAGCTCAACCCAAACACCACCTAACCTAAACACAGCCCATCCAAAACACTGCTCCCCTTTAAAGTGGCTAAGATTAAAGGAACAGAATGGTGAACAAATTGAGAACAAAATGGTTTGATGTAAGATTGTGGTGACTAAGGCATCCAGTTAGTGTTAACTGGTGAGTTATAAGCTTCTGTTACTTTTTAGCTGCCTTGTAAAAACTAAAAAACAAATTATTTTTTGGTTGCTTATTTAGTTCCAAATAGCTCTAAATTCAGTTGATTGTTACCAACATCTACATGATCTATTTATACAAAAGGAAATGTGTCCTGTGCATTTATCTCATCCCCACAGTGATACACACTGCTAATTCACACATGCATTCAGCAGAGCAGTGGGCAGCCCTTTCCACAGTGCTGGGGAGCAGCTGGGGAGTTAAGTGTCTTGCTCAAGGGCTGCCGGTGTCGGTCGTGTCCTGCCAGTTCAGGGAATCGAACCAGCAACCTTCCAGTCACAGGGCTCCCTAACCACCAGGCCACGGCTGCCCCTAAAAGTAGAGTTTCCTTAAATGCACAGCACAACCCAAACCCAGCATGGCCTGAAGAGGCTGCAGTGGCTGTTTCTACTCCACCTCACTGCTCATCACAGGAGACAGCTGTGGGGCTCTTTTTTTCTCATAGATTATTCCAAAATGTCCACGACTTCCTCTCGGAGCTGGGAAATGTATTAATAGCTCTGGCTTTCGGTCCAAGTGCTCTACTTTCCAGGAGGAAAATAAGCCCATGCAGGACCAGGACCTCTGACTTCAAGGTGCTTTGGGATAGTCTGCTGCGCTCATTAGGAGAATGACTGATAAAGGCATTGACTGATTTGACATTGTTGATGAATGATTTTGCTATACAGAGTAAATTAGAAGTGGGTTGTTCTGTTGTTTTATTGGAGACGTTTCCACCAATATGGATATTTCCCAAGCTATGCGGAATTGCTGTCAGATTTATCTCTCCTGATTTATTATTCTTTGTCGTCACGGCACAGTTTGCATAAACTACTGAATTTGAGCCAACGCACAGGCCCCTTCCATCCCCCAACCCCACCCCAAGCCATCCATCTTTCTTCTTCAACCTTGAAAACAATATCTGAACCCCCCCCCCCCCCGAGGACACTATAGTCGGAACAATACGAAATGCCTGGCAAGTGAGAAATTCCGAAAATCCTCCTCCTTCTCCTCCAAGCCCTTTCCTGGTGTTTTATTTCGGACTTCCTGCACTACTTCCTGCTGGACTAGGCTGTTTCAGTCTCCAGTCAGTTGATGTTCGTCCACAGGATATTAATGCAATGTGGCTCCCTCTGCTGGCACGTGGCCTTGTGGAAAACAGTGTGGACCTGATCTCTCACCCTTCTGCACAGGAAATATCCCTCTGTGGTTTCTCCAAGGTTCAAGTCCCCTCCCCTTTACACTTTCATTCTAGCAGAAGGTTCTGCAACTAATCTACATAATAAATGTACACCAGTCAGTCATAACATTACGACCGTCTCCTTGTTTCTACACTCGCTGTCAATTTGATCACCTCTTCTTACCACACAGGAGCACTTAGTAGTTCTATAATTACAGACTGTAGTCTCTCTGTTTTTCTGCATACTTTCTTAGCCTCCTTTCACCCTGATCTTTAATGGTCAGGACCACAAAGGACCACCGCCGAGCAGGTATTATGTGGGCGGTGGGTCATTCTCAGCACTGCGGTGACACTGACATGATTGTGTGTTGGTATGAGTGGATCAGACGCTTTCTGCTTTCATCCTGCTGAGAAACACATGGTCCGCAGTTTGTAATTTTAGAACTACAAAGTGCTCCTGCATGGTAATAAGAGCTGATAAAATGGACAGTGCATGTAGGAGCAAGGTGATAATGTTGTGGCTGATCGGTGTATAGTTTGCCACTTTAGTCAAGGGTATATCAACACTCATACAAACAGTGTCACTGTTCATTGTGATGGTGAATAGTATCAAACGTTTGAAGATTTTAATGCCTCTTAAAGCCACCTGAACTAAATTTATGATATGAAATGGATATGAAGAACACATGTGTTTTCTTATTATTACAGCACTTTTTGAGTTTTATTATTATTAACCACATATTCTCTATATGTACATAAGTGGAGAGCTCTAACTAATAAATCCATTCAGATACTTTGAAGTTGCACCCATTGCTGACACAGATGTACAAATGCACACATGCAGCTTGTCTAGTCCTAGTAGAGAATTACTGCCAGTAGAACAGACTCTCTGGAGCAGATGACCATGAATGTACTGGCACGTGGCCTAATGCCAGGTGTGGGTAAGAGGGGTATGAATTCCCCAAACATTGAGCTGTGGAGCAGTGGAACTGGGTTCTCTGGAATGTTGGTACTCCATCCAATACCTTTCGGATGAGCTGGGGAAATGGGGGGTAAGGTGGGGTGGTGATCATCCAACATCCTCACAGCAATACTTCAAAATCAAGTAGAAAGTGTTTCTTGGACAGTAGAGGCAGCTACTTGAACAAAAGCAGGATCAAATTTTAATTTATCAATGAGCAGATGTCTTTGTCCTTACAGTGCATATAACAATTCTAAAGAACAGCTTTACACCAGACCACTCCATTGTTTCCCTTTAATTGTCTGTAAGAATGTAATGACTTTCATCCACATCTAAAATTCATTTTTGATGAAACCCCCATGACCAGAGGGTGGGAACAAGTATCAATAATCTCTAATAAGGAGAGAAAACAATGCAGTAGCAGGGAGAACGTACCTAAGATTACCAATATTGCTATCAGCTTGGAAAGGTGGGGTCATGGTACAGGGTCATCCATGCTACAGCACCCCCGGAGCAGAGATTTTGTATGGCCTTGCTCTATCAAACCCAAAACCCTCCAATCAATAACGAAGGGTTCTAACCACCAAGCCACTACTGCCATACATACAGTAATTTTATCGTATCTTCTTCATTTACAGGTTGCTCTAAGGTGACCTGCATCAGCCTGACCCAAGAGGCATCCATCAAGCTATCCCCTCTCCACGGACAGCAGATCTCCATCCGCTACCTGGACATGACTGACTGCTTCGCCCTGGAGGATGAGGGCCTACACACCATCGCTGCTCACTGCACACAGCTCACGCACCTCTATCTGCGGCGCTGCGTGCGCTTGACCGACGAGGGCCTGCGCTTTCTCGTCATCTACTGCCCATCCATACGTGAGCTTAGTGTTAGTGACTGCCGCTTCATTAGCGACTTCGGCCTGCGTGAAATTGCCAAGCTCGAGGGCCACCTGCGCTACCTCAGCATAGCGCACTGCGGCCGAATCACAGACGTTGGTGTGCGTTATATTGCTAAATACTGTATCCGGCTACGTTACCTGAATGCACGCGGCTGCGAAGGGCTCACAGACCACGGCATCGAGCACCTGGCCAAGAGCTGCCTCAAGCTGAAGTCACTGGACATTGGCAAGTGCCCGCTGGTGTCGGATGCGGGCCTGGAGTTGCTGGCGTTGAACTGCTTCAACCTGAAGAGACTCAGCGTGAAGGCATGCGAGAGCATCACAGGCCGTGGTCTGCAGGTCGTGGCAGCGAACTGCTTCGACCTGCAGCTGCTGAATGTACAGGACTGTGACGTTCCGCTGGAGGCGCTACGCTTCGTCAAACGCCACTGCAAGCGATGCGTCATTGAACACACCAACCCAGCCTTCTTTTGAAAGCTAAGGGACAGTAAGACATGACGAGATACAGTGGCACTTGCCCTGAAGGCTGATACATAGAAAGAAAGAGCTCGTCTTAGAGGAATATTTTGGCCACAAATGCTGATTTTGCTATGGTGAATGAAAACGAATAGGGATCAGCATAATCTCATTTGCACAGTGCTAACCAGCCCTGTTTCCATTCATTATTACCAACTCTAGCACTTCTGGGTGAGGTATTCTAGCAGGTTTTATTGACCTATTAAATGCCAAGACAATCTTTGTGGGAGTCTCATGACAATGTTTTAAAAAAGCAGCACATTGAATGTGATTGATTATACACTGCAAAGACAACAGACTAGCAATGAGAAGCAATGAGAAGCAAGTCTTCCTTCTGGTCGTGCTTCCAATAAAGCTGCAGTTCATGCACAAGGATGTTGCTGCAATCCTGCACAAAAAGCAGCAAGCTGGTCTAGGTCTCAGCTTGGACAGACATCAGGCAACTACAATCCTGATACACCTAAATTAGACTGCAAGCTCTTAAACGTTGGGGAGGTAGCTCACATATCCACTTAACTTCAGAGACAGCATTTTCCTTCAGTTTATACTGCATTGCAAAATATAATGGAATATAGAAGCATATAAGTAGTATTACCTCCAGGGACAGCTTGGGAACACCCACATCTGTATCAGTTATGAGGTGTTATATGAACAGTGGCCAGTGTGCTCATGGCAAGAATGATCAGAATTTACGCAAAGGCATGATAGTGGACATTGTACCACAAATACGTTAAGAACCACTTTTGGACGACTTGGACCCAACGACAGTGCTTTATCCTATCATATCCCATCATTGTGGGGTACATGAAGTCCATGAAGGGATGAAAATGGTCATTGAGCAGTGAAAAATAGCAGCAACATATATGTGTCCAGGAGGACAAGTGGACCCAACCCATACCAATTTACATTTACATTTGTGGTATTTAGCAGACGCCCTTATCCAGAGCGACTTACAAAAGTGCTTTGCTGTTTGCTTAGAACATCCTTAGCTAGTAGATAAGGCTGGAATCTAGAGATTCCACACATTTAGACCGTGTTGAAACAAAAGTGGAGTTAAATACTCCTGAAACAGATGAGTCTTCAGTCTGCGTTTGAAGACATTGAGGGACTCGGCTGCTCGGACTCCCAGGGGAAGTTCGTTCCACCATTTTGGTGCCAGAACAGAAAAGAGTCTGGATGCATGTTTACCTTGCATTCTGAGGGATGGTGGTCAAGCCGAGCTGTACTTGAAGCTCGAAGGGCTCTTGGTGCAGCTCGAGTTTTGACCATTGCCATCATGTATGGAGGGGATGGTCCATTTTTGGCTTTGTAGGTCATCATCAAGGTTTTGAATCTGATGCGGGCAGCTACAGGGAGCCAATGAAGGGAACGCAGCAGAGGAGTTAAGTGACTGTAAATGTAAATGTAATACTAATTTGGAACTGCCACCAGCCTGCACAATATCTTGTTTACAGCTGGGGTCCATCACTTCATGTAGTTTGCATCACAAACCGTACCATGAGATGAAGTCCTGTATCTGGTGTTCTGTTTTTAAAAGAGGCACTCTGGTGGGTTTTCTTTTCCCATACCCCACAGAACCTAAGAACCTATGTACTGACCTTGCGTGCGGACCTCCTGCATTGAATGTGGATATGATTTCTTGTTGTTGCTTGTCTGTTTACAGACAATTCTAGCCAGGTGCTGCTGGTCACGGTCACTGCACTGTCCATTTTGGGTTGTAATGCCTTCTATGGCGTATTCCCGGTACACCCATGACACTGGATCAAGGAATATTAAATGGGAATGGAATGGAAACCTCCTGAGACACATTATCATGCCTCGCTCAAACTCATGATCATCATCAGCCTAAGCTTTGGAACGCAGCGTGTGTCCATCACTCCATATGAATCATATCATCTTAATAACATAATAATATATGTTAACATGATCTTATCCACTTCATCTTCAATAGCATCACAGTGGATCCAGAGCATACCTAGATTCAACAAATGGCCCCTAGAGAGGGTTCAAGTTACACCTAGGAAGCAGGAGGAAAACGGAACTCCCAGGGGCAAATGAGGAGAACACATGAAACTCCTCACAAACAGTGACCCAAGTAGGGATTGAACCCACAACCTCTGGTGTGTATGAAGCATATGTGAAATACAAAATGCACAATCCAAATATAATCTGCAACCTATTATGATTGCAACTAATGGGGATTCAAAGAAAACTATTAGCAATAAGTGGAAACAACGTATATTATAAAATATAATTACAATATATGTTTAATGTAGGATAAATGTAACATATGTAACTACAGTGAGTCTTCCCTGAAACAGCAAGGTTTATTTGAGCTGCCTCATCAACTCTTTAGTCAGCCAGCTAATTTAGGTAACTAGGCAGTCAGGAGGCTAGATTTGCCCAGCCCAGGGCTTTTCATATGCAGGGTCAGTTGTCTGTCAGTTTGCTTAAGTACTAAAACAGTTGTCATGTATGTGTTAAAATCAACATTATGTGTTCCGGGCTTTAAGTGTCACTGATGGAAACTTCCACTGTCATTTACTTTGACTGATTTAACGAGGACTTGTGTTTATGTTTTTAATCCATATTTATATATGCTCTGTCTGTATTTTCTGATACCCTCGTCTTACACTCCAGTGACTACATTAGAGGTAACCTGTACAGAAGTATATATTCTATTCTGAAAGGGATTTTTAAGGAACGAATGACCAGCAGTGCAGTTTGTTTTCTCTTTTTGGATGTGGGAGAATTGGGAGAACCAATGAAGTATAATATGAACTAAATGATGCTGAAGATCACAGTGAATTTGACCCCTTGTACAGTATGTAATGTTATCCACCACAGTAGCCTAAAGTTTTACAGAATGTTTACATGTGATTTTGCCGTGCTGAATGTTAGCTATATCTGGTTCATCATTTTGAAGATACATTAAAGCAGTTCTTCACTTTTTTACGGAAAAAGAATATTGTAAAATAACAAGGCAGTTTATGAACCAGTGCCATTTTTACCGTGAGTATGACCTTAAAAACGGTCAGTAATGGTCAGTTTGTTTCAGGTGTCTGAAAAGAGGGAATGTTATGGTGGAATAAAGAAGGTCAGAGCCATATTAAAAAGGGAGCTTGTTGTCTTGCATCTTACTGTAGTTGCGCATTGCCATATAGCAACACCATATGGACCACATGGATGCCATAGCGACCATTTAGCAACACATTTACATTACATTTATGGAATTTAGCTGACACTCTTATCCAGGGCGACTTAAAAGGTTACATTAGAGAGGTGGGCTTTAACTTAGTGACAACTTGGCATACCAAAGCAACCACCTAGCAACACCACCATAATCACCTGGGATACCATAACAAGCATTTAGCAACATGATATGGCCCATTTTGGATGCTGTAACAACAAATTATCAACACCATAGCAACCACCCTTTAACATCACGTCTCTCAACCAGTTAGTAACACCATAGTAACAACCTAGGATACCATAGCGACCACTTAGTAACGCCAACAACTTGGGATATTATAGCAACATCATATTAACCATTTGGCAACACCATAGCAACCACCAGGAAAATATCTTCCAACCATTAGCAACACCATAGTAATCATCTGAAATACCATAGCAACAGCCTAGCAAATTCTTGGCTTTAGCTGCACTATATCAATCACTTGGCAACACTATAGCAATATAACCACCTAAGATTTCATAGCAACCACTTACCAATACCATAGCAGCCACCTGGGATGCCACCTGCACCATAGCAACCATGTTACCACAGCTTAGCCACTGCCTGACAGAAAAATGCCCTTTCAATGTATGATCAATATCCATTTCCTTCGGCACTTTTCTAGTTTATTATGTTATTCTTTAATATTTCTCATAAAAGCTGAACTAATATAATCTAATGAGCACTGATGGTCTTGAAAGACTTCATTGTTCAGTTCGTTGGACGTGGCCTGCCAGGAACTTCCCCTCGCCAGTCTTAAGCTTTTTCGGAGGTCCTGCCAATCCATAATGACCTGTTCGCCCACACACTGGGCAGATTAAGACCTCTGATTCAGCAGGCAAGTAAAGAACATTCCTCACACCCCCCTGTCTGATTGAAGGAGGCAAAATAACATGTTGGTCCTCAAGCTGGTTAATCTGGTTGACCAGTTAAGATCTTGACCAGCATAGGGTATGTATTTCAGTTTGATAGTTTAACTGGTCTACCAGCATGTGCAGCATTGACCAAGCAAAGCCTGCTTCTGAAACTGCATATGACATTTTTTTTAAATCACAAAGAAAGTCCTTTAGTATACCTGAAAGAACAAATAAAAATTAATGCACAATATACTACATTATGGTAACTTAGTAAATTTATGACTATTAAAAATTGAGAAAAAAGCTGTAAAATGACCCTTTATTACGATAAAAAGCACACAAATGTTGAGTTAACTTAACCTGTCAGAACATACTGAAAAAATGTTGTGTTCTTGTGTGAGACAATATACACCACATCAACCACTTATGATAGCACATCAACCACTTAGCAACACCATAGCAACCACTTAGTAACACCAGAGTAACCAACAGAAAAAAACTGTGTAACCATTAGCAACACTATGGTGATCACCTGGGATACCATAGCAACCACTTAGCAACACCATAGAAACCACCTACCAATATCACATTAACATCTATCAATCGCTTAGCAACACCATAGCAACCATCTATCAACAGCTTATCAACACCACAGCAAACACTAAGTAACACCAACATCTTGGGATACCATAGCAAGTACCTAGCAACATCATATTACCCAATTAGCAACACCACAGAAACAACCTAGCCACTCCATAGTAACCACCTACCAAAACCACAGCAACCATCTATCACCTGTTTACCAACATCATGACATCATGATTAGTAACACCAACAACTTGGGAAACCGTAGCCACCACATATTAACCTCTTATTAACCACTTAGCAACTCCATGGCAACCACCAGGAAAAGAGCTTACAACCTTTAGCAACACCATAGCAACCACCTGGAACACCATAGTAACCACTTAGCAACGGCCTACCAAATTCTTGGAAGTGGAATCTCAACCACTGCATAAAGTTCTATATCAAACTCTATTCGGCAGCTTTATTCTTCTACACGTATTTAACTTTAGAGCCTCCGGCCGCTGGGGGGCGATATGCTCTGCTCGTGTGTTGCCGCTTCTTGTCAGCAGAGTAAAAGCTGTGAGCTAGAGCTGCTTCGGCTTCTGTTTTTGTGAGTCGTGTTCTTTGGGTTCCGCCTGTTTATTAGTTCTTTAGTGAGTGTTACTCTCTCTCTCTGTGTGTGTGTGTGTGTGTGTGTGTGTGAGAGAGAGAGAGAGAGAGCGAGAGAGAGAGAGAGAGACGGACAGAGAGAGAGAGAGAGAGCGCGAGCTAGAGAGAGAGAGAAGTGGAGATTCTGCTGATTGATATAATATGTGGATTTGCCTCGCCCTGCACACCCGCTACAGCGCATGCGCATCCAAATATGTGAAAATTAACCGCTTCTGCCCCACACTGAGGGGGTCCAGCTCTGTCCACACTGCGAGTGACCAGGGGTGGGCGTGGCAGACTGGCTGTGTGTGTGTGTGTGTGTGTGTGTGTGTGTGTGTGTGTGTGTGTGTGTGTGTGTGTGAGAGCTGAACTCGATCCTGCTGGAGCTGCTTTAGACCAGTCTAACTGGCCTCAGGTGGACTTTGATTGTCAAGGTGGTCCAAAAGCTGGTCATCCAGGTGAAAACACACCCTGTGCTGGTAAACCAGCTCTTCACCAGTATACTGCTTGAAGCATTTGATTGTTGTCATACTGACCATGCTGGTTGACCAGATTGGTCTTGCTGGTCCTGCTGGTCAGCTAGCTCAGTCTAACTGGTCATGCTGGCCAGCTAGCTTGGTAATGTTGGTCTTGCTGGAAGTTGGCTTGGTCTTGATGGTCTTATGATGACCCGCTGCCTTTATGAGTGACTCCATCACAGTCGAATGTAGCACTATGATCCGAGGATCGCAGGTTTGAATCCCAGCTCATGCTGCTTGCCATCAGCAACTGGATACTGGGAGAGCAAAATTGGGTGTGCTCTCTGGGTGGGTAGATGGCATTCTTTTGGCACAGTCATCCTGTTTGCCATCGTATCGGAGCTGGGGCCCCAGTGCTTTCCTCAGAGCGGGCTTGCGATTCAATGATTGCAAGTTCGAATGATTGAGTTCGAAGGCAGTGGCTGACTTGGACAATACACGTCTTTATGATGGGGAAGAGTCCTAATTTGTGTGTTTGGTAATCGTCAGCTCTAAACAAAAACATTCCTCACAGCTATACCTTACGTCGTGTTTTAACGGTAGTTACAAAATGAGTAGAGTTGGACAGATTAGACGTCAGTTCTAAAACTCGATCTGAGTTTCACATGTAAATTAGAAGGGACTGAGCTCACATTGCTGCTGCCAGCACTGATTGAGAGTGAGCGGAGAGGTTTTACTGTAATGGATCGGACAGACTTCTTTCAGCTGTAGTGTTTGCTCTCGGTGTTAAAAGCTGCAGAGGCTCCTAAGTGGAGCGTGGAGGCCAGCAGCCTGTGGCTGACTGGCTTAAGCCCATTAGAGACTCGGAGGGAGAGACGGCAGGTGACACACACTGAAGTATTTTCAGAAATTTGCTTTATAAGGAATAATGGAGGGAGAAATTGCTCAGCCGTACATGGCTGTTTAAAGTCCAGTAATATGGATTATTGGAGCTTCTGGAGTGTTTGACGGTTGACGTGGTTGTCCTGAGTTTAGGAGATTGAAGTCTAACTGCTGTCTTTTTACAGTTTTTTTAAAGGGAAGCTGCTTTGAGGGAAGATGCCTGATCTTTGGCTGGAGGCCATGGACCACGCTGTGACCGTGGCCCGGAAAGCAGGAGAGGTAGGTTGGTTGGGTTTGTGTATTTTCCCCACAACAGCTGTGTATTGTGCCACTGGTTCTTAGAGTGATGCCACAAAGAACAATATTTGTGAAAAAAAGTATTGGGACACCTGCTCATTTATTACTTCTTCAATCACGGATATAAAAAGAGTTTATCCTGCTTCTGTTGGAGTAACTGTCTCTACTGTCTAGGTGTGGTTTTCTGCTAGATTTTGCAGCATTGCTGTGAGAATATGATTGCAACATGAGCGTTATTGAGCTCAGGATGTTGGATGATCTCCATTCCACCTCATCCTCAACCTCCCAAATCCCTTAAATATTGGATGGAGCTCCCTCATTCCAGAGAACACAGATCCAGTGCTTGTCGCCACATTTGGCACTAGGAATGGTGCCAACAGGTTCATGTTTACTACTACCGGGACTAGACAAGCTGTGTGTGCATTTGCACATCTGTGTCAGCAATGGGTACAACATAATGTAGGCCAATGCATTCATTAGGAAGGGGGTCATCAAATATTTGGACAGTAAAGTACATGTGTGTGAAGGTTCTATGTTAACAAAAATGGTTCTTTATGGTGTGGTTCTTTTATGGCCTCGCAACACATTTCCCCCCCATTACCAGTGTAGAAACCAGTAAAGGACAATGAATCTACAGCACACATTTGTGTATTGTACAATTGTTCAACATGTCTCATGTTTGTGTTCGCTTTGCAGCATAATTTGTGACTGTTTGTGACATTATTGTAATGGAGCGCTGTTTTCAATCAGATCAGTAACTTGAAGCGGAACCTAGCCAGGCTAAAGTACAGCCTTCAAACATGGTGGAGGTAGTTTCAACACATTGTTTCAGCACTGAGAGAACTAAAGGGAACTACTACTAATAATAATACTGAAAATAGACTCTTACTTTAAAAAAAGTCTACAAAAGGTGTTCACCAATCAGGTCAATGTGACTAAGAAACTGGCGAAGCATCTAAAGTGTTGAGTTTTCGTGGTTCTATATAACACTGTGTTTTTTAAAGAGTAGGGGCTGTAAAGGTAAAACTGTATATGCACACAGTAAAAAATATAAACAATAGACAACAGTCAAAAGGAACTCCAAGCTCTTCATATACTGACATACAGAGAAACTTAAAACATCTCAAAAATGGACCAACCAAATTCAGATCTTCTTCAGGACACACAACATGTCCAATTAAATCAGCATTATTTAGCACTTTACCTTAAAAAGGCTTGGTTTTGATGCTCTAATGACCTGTAATGGAGAGCACAGCAGAGCCTGCACTATATTACTTTGGTGAAGCAAGCAGGACACCACTCACTACCACTGCATGTTGCTACATAATCTGGTCTCTTGTGTCAAATCCTGTAATATTACTTTACCGCCTCAGTCCATGGGCTTCATTCACCTCACATGTCACCGTATCAGTATCTGTATCTTTCAGCTTGTCCAGAAACGTAGAGTGAACAGTCAGTTCTTGGACGTTTCGGTGTTAGAAATGGTGTAATGTGGTCCGAGTGAAACAGTATTAGGTGTGTAGTTATATGTTTTTAATGTGATAACTATGCTTGTGTTTTTATGCAGATTGTCAGGGATGCTGTGCAGAATGACATGAAGATCATGTGTAAAAGCTCTTCAGTGGACCTGGTCACTAAAACTGACCAGAAAGTGGAGCAGCTCATCATCGACTCTGTGAAGGAGAAGTTCCCGAATCATGGGTATTGAGACAGTCAGTCACACTCTTACTCTGGACATATTGTTGAACTATGACCCGATTTATAAGGACTGTCTCCTGTTTATTTCAGTTTTATTGGTGAGGAGTCAGTTTCTGCTGGTCAGCCCTGTGTTTTGTCGGACAATCCAACCTGGATCGTTGACCCGGTGGATGGAACCACTAATTTTGTGCACGGGTACAGCAATCATCTCCATTGTACACTCCGACTGTTGCGTGTTTTCCGTGGCATGGACTGTCTTTACTCACAGAGAGCTTTTCTTTACTCTCCTGCAGATACCCATTTGTTGCTGTTTGCATTGGTTTTGCTGTCAATAAGCAGGTAAGTTGCATTGCTGACACAGACGTGCAAATGCACACACCTTGTCTAGTCCATGTAGAGGAGTACTGCCAATAGAATAGCACTCTCTGGAGCAGATAATACCTTATTGGTACCATGCCAGGTGTGAGCTAGGGGGTATAGGATGGGGATGAGGTGGTGATCATCTAACATCCTGACCCCACTAATGCATTTCTCATCAAATGTAATCAAATCCTCACAGCAATGCTCCACGATGTAGTAGAAAGCCTTTTCTTAATAGTAGCGACAGCTACTCCAACACAAGCAGGATTAAATCTTTTTAATACCCTTGATTTAAGAAGAAACAATGAAAGAGGTGTCCCAATACTTTTGTCCAAATTATGAACTAATGATTTCTCACATCCAATTCGCCATAAACTTTTTATACCGTTTAAGAGATACAGAAGGTTGTGGAACCATATACAGGCAGGCAAACGAATTGAGCAAGTCATCAAGTTGAAGATGAAATGATCTCCAAAATGCATAAAGTTAAAGATGAACCAAAACAACTTTTATTTTCATCTTTTACTTTTTCAAAATAAAAAAAGGAAAATGGCCTAAAGCAAAACTTTGGGCATCCTGTATGATCAGTGCCAAACAGCGCCCCCTTTGGCAAGGATCAAAAAATGCTTTTTGTATCCAACCAAGAATCTTTTCATCAAAGAGTTTTATTTTCATCCATTCTTCCACACAAACATCTTCCACCTCTGTGAGACTCCTGGTCTGTCTTGCACACACTGCTCTTTTGAAGTCTATCCACTGCTCTTCAGTGATGTTCAGATCAGGAGACTGTGAGGGCCACAGTAAAATCTTCAGCTGGCGCCCTTTGAGGTGTCTATTGTGGGTCCCAAGGTGTGTTTAGGATTATTATCCATTTGCTTAGAAGAACCCATGGCTGCTGTTTTTTGGGATGAGGTTAAAGGACTCTTGGTGTTTATAAAGGTTTTAATATGCATCCCTTTGCCTTTCCTAACGATGACTGGAAACAAGCCATAATCCTAACAGGATAATTAAGGTCTGAGACCTCGGTCAAAGTTCTCTAAGCGCTCAGTTCTCCGAGGGTTCCCATAGTAAAGAAACAACAAAAACACAGTACACTGTGTTTCATCTTTAACTTCATGCCTTCTGGAGATCATTTCATCTTCAACGTGGTTAAATGTTCAGTCATTTCGATCGGGGTGCCCAAAAGTTTGCATGCCACTAAACTGCAATCTGTAATCAAATGTCAAATGTTGTCCACCTTGAAAGTGGCTTCTGATCTTTGGCTCCTGATGCAGGAAAAAAAAATAGCATAACCAGTAACAAAGAACAAATTATTTTCTTGGTGCAGAAAGTAAACGTGCTGAGATGTCTGTTTTCCACTGACATGAACATACACTGTTAGTTTGTTTCAGTGTGCGCTTCTGTTGCAGTTAGAGTTTGGTGTGGTGTACAGCTGTATGGAGGATAAGATGTACACTGCACGACGAGGGAAGGGAGCGTTCTGCAACGGAGAACCTCTCCAGGTATCGGATCAGAAAGGTTAGTGTTTATTCCAAAATATATGCGTATAGATGTATACAGTCGGGTCAAGACAGTAGAGAGTGTTTGTAATGTTGACTCTGTCGACCATCACCGTAAATCTGAATTTAAGGAAACAGGGTGTGTTTGAAGTTTCGACCTTTAGCTTTGATTTGAAAGATTTCAGAAAAGTACCACATCAGATGTTTAGGAACTGCACCCGTTTTGTAGCTTGTAACAATTGTAAATGTGGAACCCATGGACATCATCAAATGATGCTTCACTCCTTTACGGCTGGTGTCTTGAGTTGCTGTTTTTTGTGGGGTTATTTCTGCCTTCAGTAAATTAAAGTCGCTCAGTTGGGTTGGGTTGGGGTCATCTGTCCTGTCCTGTGTTGCCTGCAAAAGACACCGTACTAATAAATGATTGTGGTCTAAAACCAGGTCTTTCAGTTTCATTGTCCAACATTGTCCTTTATGTAATGTTTTAACCTAAATGATCCAAATTCTGTTGCAGAGATCAATCAGTCAATCATTGCCACGGAGTTCGGCTCAAACAGGGATCCTGAAGTGGTTGACAAGATTTTCTCCAACATGAGGAAGATTCTGTGTCTGCCAGTGCACGGGTGTGTTACACACATACACACATCAGTGCTCACACACACCTGGTCATTACCTGAAACTAATTGGACATAGAGTTGTGCTGAAAACGATTCAACCCCCACTGCACTATGCAACTTAAACAGCAGTATTTTTCTAATATACCACCAAATCTCATCCTCTGACAAAACCATTCTCAACCCTTTAGTCACATACATCACTAGTGCTTAGTCATAACGTCCTTCAGACGTGAAACAGCTTAACAAGATGTCCAGTTCGGCCTTCAAGTCCAACCACAGATTTTCTGTAGGATTTGAGTCTGGTGATTGCGATGGCCACTCCAGAATCTTCCAGGCCTTCTTCTGCAACCAAGCCATGGTATAATTGGATGTATGCTTGGGATCGTTATCCTGTTGGAAGGTCCAACATCTCCCAAGCTTTAGCTTTGTCATTGACAAGGTCCTGTCATTGGAAGGTCCTGGTTGTTACAGTGCATCTGGAATGTATTTAAAATCTTTGTGAATTTATTAAAAAGTAAAACACACATAATGTTCATAAGTGTTCACAGCCTTTGCTCAATACTTTGGTTGGGCCACTCAAGGACATTTACATGGTTGTCCTGAAGCCAATCCTTTGTTGTCTTGGCTTTGTGTTTAGGGTCGTTGTACTCTTGGAAGATATACTTTCGTCCCAGTCTTGAGGCCCAGATGCTCTGGAGCAGGTTATAATCAAGGATGTCTCTGTACATCACTGTAGTCTTCTTTCCCTCGATGCTGAATAGTCTCCTTGTTCCTGCTGCAGAAAAACATCCCCAAAGCATGACGCTGCCACCACCATGCTTCACTGTTGGAATGGTATCAGCTAGATAATGAGCAGTGCCTGGTTTCCTCCAGACATGATGCTTGGCATTCAGTCCGATAAGTTCAGTCTTTCTGTCGGGCGGGGTGGACAGCTCTATGAAGAGTCAGAGTGGTTCCAAACTTCCATTTATGGATGATGGAGGCCAAGGTGCTCATTGGGACCTTCAATGCTACGGACATTTTTCTGTACCCTTCCCCAAATCTGTGTGTCTTCACAATCCTGTATTGGACAGTTCTTTAGACTTCATGGATTGGTTTGTGCTCTGACCATGTACTGTGGGACCTTATATAAACAGGTGCTTTTCCAGAACATGTCCAATCAAGCTGTAGAAACATCTGAATGATGATCATTGGAAACAAGATGCACCAGAGTTCCAGAGGCCCTGAAATGAATGTGGAATTCATGAAGGACCACTAATGCTGAGCTGAGAGTCGTCACAACTGAACGCAAATACATATGCAAATGATAACTGTGACTAAATGTGACAGAGACATGGATATTAAGAAAGAAAACACACTCATCCTCCTTGTTCTCCACTCTTGCTCTCTTCAGGATCCGTGGTGCCGGCTCAGCTGCGATAAACATGTGTTTGGTTGCCACTGGCTGTGTGGAGGCTTACTACGAGAACGGGATTCACTGCTGGGACATTGCAGCTGCTGCTGTCATTGTGGAGGAGGCAGGAGGGGTCCTTATGGATTATGAGGGTAAGAACAGGCCTCCAACAAGCATTTTGAAATTCAGATTTAAAAAAAACAGAATCCTGAATTTGTTTATTGCTTGATAAAGAACAAAGTGCTCATTTCCTGCCTATTTCTAGTATTTTCATTTTTGACATTAGGCAGTGTTTCTCAACCCTGATCCTGGGGGCACTCCTACCCTGGATAGTAGTGCTTTCCCTGCTCCCAACACACCAGATTGAACTGATCATGTCATTAAGAAGCTCCTTCAAAGCTGTGGTGGTGCATTTAAGCAGGGAATCCACTAATATGTGCAGGTCAGGAATGAGAAACAGCAAAATCAGGTTTTAAGGTAGGAGTTAATGGACCAAAACCATTCATCTCTACATGATGAGTGTCTAACCTCGAATTAAAGATTTAGATTAAAATAGGCCGTTTCTATCACTGTACCTTTAGTACCTAATTAACCTCACCTGATCCAGCTAATTACAGCTCTCAGAAGTATTTGATTGAACTGTGTGTTAGGCTATGTTGAGGCTGTTGGCCCAAATCCCATTTCAGGCCTATCTAGATTGTTTCCAGGTTTGGTTCTTGTATTCTGGACAACATAAAACCTACTGATTTTGTAAGATTCAGATCCAAACCACATTTGGAGGACGCATCCCGATCTGGACAGCACAAAAATCACATTATCTGATTTTTGAGAATGAGATCCAAGCTACATTTGGAGTAGGCATCTTGGTCTATACAGCACAAAACCACATGAAATCCATTTTGACAATCAGATCCAAACCACATTTGGGTTGCTTGTCTTGCAATGCAACAAACAAGGACCATGTCAAATCCAGAGTTACAGGAGTGCAGCGATCCAAGAAGAGCATGGCTATATTATCACTGCCTTCATCATTCCAACAACCCATGTAGCTTAGGTTTGTGATGTCTAGATCACTCACTTGCAAATAACCCTGCTGATAGTCACTTCAGAAGTGCTGATATGAGAAAGATACATGACTTGCCTGCAGTCTGGACATATTCTTGGATATGGGTTGCAGTTGAACCCTGTAAGTAGGTAAATATCCAGGCCAGGAGTTGGAGAGATACGAGTAAATGACGTCTGTTGTAAGTGGATGTGCCTTATTAAAAAAAAAAAACTACTGTCATGAAAATTCCATTGATGGTCAGTTATGTTAGTTTTGCAGCTGTAAAACTAAAGAAGGTTTGAAAAACAAATGTACTGGCTGAGCGGTTACATTTAGGGTACATTAATTATAATTACTTAATTACTCAGGAGATGTTAAACAGTACTAACTGCCTGTACTGACCAGTTATGTTTCTTACCCTTTTCCCCGTTAACCCTTACCCTCTTACCCTTTCAATTAACATACTTGATGTAAATACTCTGCAGGAGGACCAATGGACCTGATGTCTAGAAGAATCATTGCAGCCAACAACAAGACAATCGCAGATAGAATAGTCAAGGAGGTGGAGGCATATCCTGCTGTCAGGGATGACGCTCCAGTAGAGACAAATCAGTGAAGCTGCTGAATTCATTGACCAAAAATACTGTAATTGTTATTTTGATTGTATGAGGAGTGAATCGTGTTTGTGAATTTTATACAACAGGTGCTTTGGTTTATATTTTCACTGAAGTTCAAAGCATATAAGGCTTATGCTGTTTTTTCCACCGCAAGTCTGTGTTTTGTAATTGTGTATCCAGTTATTTATGATTTTGACGAGTTATCACTGGGACATTGTAAAAAGGCACGCTGTAGAAAAAATAAACCTTTTATTTTCACAGTTATTCACAAAGTTAAAGATATAACATTAGTGTTGTTTTTAAAAGGTTCCACTGCAGTACTCTGAATCATTATTGTTTTAAACAACCACATCAATCAGCATCGTAAAGTGCATTCCTGTGCTCATTAAAACTGCATTCATGCACATCATTTAACAACTAATTATATTAAAACAAATCAGTTACTCAAACGATGGACTTAAAAAAATGGAAAATGTCTTCTTACAAAACATCTGAAGAACTGGAATCAAACTCTTACCCGGTTACAGTAACTCCTACTTCGTTAAGTGCTTCACTGTGGTTAAGTGAGTAATTGCACCGGTATGAATTAAACGGCATGATCCAGATCAGTGCTTTTCACTCTGTTCTTAATATTAATCCAGACGTTAACAGTTGTTAAAATGGAACACGTGAGAAAGTATAGGTATTTTGTGGGTTTGAATCTGTACTCCAGCACACTGGATGTATCTTGGAATGAAGAATGTCAACAACATATCAGAAGCCCTTTTTTTTTAACACTGCATTCACACAGCAGTTAAAGTCACTTAATCTTTTCTTGGGCTGTTCACACTTTTTCTCATGTCTTTAAATGTGACCTACAGTGGAGAAAAATATGATGCACAGCCAGTTTTGCAAGTTTTCCCACTTACAAAGAATGGAGGTCTAATTTTTTATCGTAGGTTCACGTCAACTGTGACAGACACTCATACAAAAATCCAGAAAATCACACTGCATGACATTTAAATAATTCATTTGCATTTTATTGCATGGAATAATTTGATCACCAACCAACCAGCCAGAATTCTGGCTGTTGCAGACCTGTTAGTTTCTCTTTAAGAAGGGGCTCCTACTCCTGTTTGAACATGTTACCTGTATAGAAGACACCTGTCCATGCACTCAATCGTACTCCAACCTCTCCACCACGGCCAAGACCAAAGAGCTGTCTAAGGACAAAATTATAGACCTGCACAAGGCTGGGATGGACTACAGGGCAATAGACAAGCAGCTTGGTGAACAACAACTGTTGCCACAATTATTAGTAAATGAAAAACTATGATGACGACTGTCTGTGTTCCTCTGATGTTGCCTCGTGTGGTAAGGATGATTCTGATGGAGGAAGAATCAGCCCAGAACTTCATTGGAAGACCTTGTCAATGACCTGAAGAGAGCTGGCACATTGTCTCAAAGATTGCAGTTAGTAACACACTAGGCTGCAGGGCACGTAAGGTACCCCTGCTCCTGCCAGCACATGTCCAGGCCCATTTGAAGTTTGTGAGTGACGATATGGATGACGCAGAGGAGGCATGGGAAGAGGTCATGTGGTCAAATGAGACAAAAATAGAACTTTTTGGTATCAATTACATGTGCCATCTATGGAGGAAGAAGAAGGAAGAGTACAACCCCAATGGTTGTACTGGGTCTTCCAGCATGACTGACCCAAAACACACAACCAGGGTAACTAAGGAGTGGCTCTGTAAGAAGCATTTCAAGCTCTTGCCATGGCCTAGCCAGCCTCCAGTCCTGAGCTCTAAAGAAAATCTTTGGAGGGAGCTGAAACTCAATGTTGCCCAGCGACAGAATCTGGAAATATCTGGACAAGTTCTTTAGGAGTGGGCTAAAATCCCTGTTGCAGTGTGGGCTTAGTCAAGAACTACAGGAAATGACTGATTTCTGTAATTGCAAACAAATGTTTCTGTGCTAAATATTAAGTTCTGTTTTTTTTTTTTGTGCCAAATACTTACTCATGCAAAAATGTATTAATAATTTAAAAATCATAGTTTTTTTTTATTGTCTCACAGTTGAAATCTATCTACAGTAAAAATGATTTAATAAAAATAAATTAATTCTTTGTAGGTGAGAAAACTAGCAAAATCAGCAGTGTACCAAATACTCATTTTTCATACTGTATATCCGATAAACATCTAAACCACATTTCTCAACTCTGGTCCTGGAAGCACCTACATCCTACATATTTCAGAGTTTTCCCTGCTCCCACCACACCTGATTCCACTAATCAGCTCATTCACAAGCCTTTCAGAATTGCAGGTGGTGTGTTAAGCTAAACTGCACAGGGCAGGGGTGCCTCCAGGACCAGGGTTGCGAAACACTTGTCTAAACAGTTCATGCTCCTGAAATGAAGTGCATGCACATATGCTCCGCCCCAAAGAGCTATCAAGGGCTTATCATTGAGCTCACTGATGCTGCGGGTCCTTCAGCCATTTCTGTTGAAATTTCTCCACACATGGAGTGGTTGCCGTTTATGTAAACATTCAAGTATGTCAAGTCGCCATCCCACCACGGAAATCCTACATCACTACTGTCGTACATTCTCCCTTCAGCACACATTTATGAGGAATGTCAAGTTGGATTCGGGTATAGGAAGTGAATCCCGATCCGAGTTGCATTGCCACGTATTTGATATGCAGGTACAAATTCTTACCTACTGCGGATGCCCCGCAGGGCGTGTCAAAAGTGACGTAATCGTACACAGCAAAAATCTAAGTAATGAAGTCAGTCTGCTTGGTGACGTCAACGTTCCTTGTTCAAATCATGCTGCTGCCCTTCAGGATGTACCACCTTTTCTTTGCCTTCCATTGGACAGCCAACTTCAATGACAGCTATGTTTTTAACTTGATGAGAGCACCTAGTAACATCACCATCATCCAGTTATATATGCAATCCCAACATTCCTTTACATATAAACACTGGTGACTGTATCCTTTGATCTTTGTTGGCGATTTGTGGGAAAGAGCAGCTTCAAGCATGTTCAAACGCGTTGCTCTGCCTTCAAAGTATATGGCTGTCAGGGATGGTGGTACGGGCAGTCTGGCACTGTGGCACGCACGCTATGCTGTGTCCGCAGTAAGTACGAACCAGCCTTTAGGCATCCTATGTCACAAAGGGAGTGAACGGAAGCCTTTGTCTGCTTCTACCCAAACAAATGCCTGAGAACTCACTAGCTGCCTGTAAGTTTGGGAGTTAGAAAAACAACAGTTACCCAAAATGTTTCACCTGCCACTTATCAGCAAAATCAAGGGGCTGGCTTAGAGATCCTCCATGTATAGGGCTGTAATTCAAAAATAACTATCCCAGTATAGACAAAAATACCTTCTTCATTAAAGCTGACCTTCTGCATGTTAAATTAGTTTGATCCCAAATCCAGTGTGTCCGAGTACACGGTCAAACAAACAAAAACTCATAGTGCAAATACTTACAGACTGCACTGTACCGAGCGAGAGAATGCAGTGATGGTTCCTGCTTCCACAGCTGCATCAGGTGTGTTAGTCCTCCGCTGCAACAAAAGCTCCAAACTAGGCAGAACATTTGTGAGTAAGACAGCTCAACAGCAGCTGGTCTGTCCTGGCCATGTATGCTGTGAGCATTAGTTTAGTGCAGGCTGCTCAGTCATTAAGCAGCAGCAGCAGTTGTGCGTCCTCAGGGATGGCTCGGCCTGGGTTCAGCACGGAGTACCACGGAGCCCCGGCGGCTGGGGGGGTAGAGGGAGAAGGGGAGGGGGAAGGAGTGGGAGGAACGGTAGGCTTTATTCTTGGAGAAGCAGCAGGGGTCAAAGCAACCCTCTCAATCAGGATCTGAGGAGAGAGCAGCCAGTTGTTTGAATGAAGACAGAGCATCAGGGGAATGTTTAACATTCCGGCCTTTAATAATGATATTAATGGTCAAAACCTGTGAATGGAAATGTAGGAATTCTAGGCTTATAGGCATCGTAGGCAGCTGGGCATATTTTTTTAGGTGACAAAGCCTTGGCATTTGTCATATACACTCATTATCACAAAATAGTTGTACCAGGAAGGAATCAACGGATTGCAATGCAACTCAGAATGGCAGTGGATTATCTTCAGTCATGATTCCCACTTTTGTCTTGGTGGAGACAACCAACAAATCCACAAGTGCACACAACGTGGTCAGCACCAAGATCAAGGGCTTGCAATCGTGCGTCGCACATCCAGAAGACCTGGTGTCATGGTGTGTGGCACAATTTTATAAATTCAATATCATCTTTGGTCTTTGTTACAGCCACTTTGACAGCCTAGTGTTACATTAATGAGGTCCTGCCTCATAATTAGTGGCCCTACCTTTTCTGAACACACACAACAGGACAACAGGACTCTAGTATCTGTGGGATACTACTGTACATGAAAGCAACATTGTATTTACATCACCACTAAGAACCTCTGCAACTCCATACTGGGACGTCTGGGGTGTTGTTACCCAGTGCCATTCTCAGACACACAACTACTGTATGTGTAGCTCAATAAATAGTGCCCATATCAGTCTAACATTTTTATCATGTATTGTTTCTGGTAACCTTTACCTTCCTTCCCATCAGCATTCCAATTCAATACTGGTTCAACTATTCGTCCAACTCTTTTCTGATGATGAGTGTACAACACATGTACTCATATACAGTGCCCTCCAAATTATTGGCACCCCTGGTTAAGATGTGTTCTTTAGCTTCTAATAAATTGAGTTTTTTTATATAAATAATATAGAACCACGATGGGAAAAAGAGTAAAATCCAACCTTTAACTCAAGTGCATTTATAATCCCACATTAAAAATAATTTGTTTAACATCAAATCATGTGCCACAATCATTAGCACCTCTGATGTTAATACTTTGTACAATCCACTTTTACCAACAAAACAGAACCTAATCTTCTCCTATAATGTTTCACAAGAATACAGAAAGAGGGATCGTCCACCATTCCTCTTTGCACATCTCTCTAAATCATCCAACGACCTGGGTCCTCTCCTCTGCACTCTCCTCTTCAGCTCACCCCACAGGTTTTCAAAGGGGTTGAGGTCTGGGGACTGAGATGGCCATGGGAGAAGCTTGATTCTGTGTGGTGAACCATTTCTGTGTAGATTAGATAGCGCCTAATGGTTGTTTTGGTGGCCTCAAGAAGCTTTCTCTTATCATCCTCCTCACTGTGCGTGGTGGAAAAATAAACTTGTGTCCTCGTCCAGGCTTGTTTACTGCTGTTCCAGCTGTTTTAAACTTCTTAATAATTCCTCTGACAGTAGATATGGACAGGTGTAGGCAAGTAGCTATTTTCTTGCAGCCATTGCCTGACTTGTGAAGGTCAACACACATCTGCCTTACTTGAATGGTATGTTCCTTTGTCTTTCCCATGTTAAAATGGTCTCTGTGTCACATCATATTTAAACCCCAGGGAAACAGGAAGTTGTGAATTACTGATTAATGTTCCTACATACTCTGAATAACGTCGTAAACTACTGTAGAATTGACAGAAATACTTTAATTACATTTATTTCCTAAGAATTGTTAAAGGTGCCAATAATTGTGGAACAGGTCATTAAATGAAGAATAAGAGTTAAGAGTTAAGAGTTAAAGGTTGGATTTTTACTCTTTTTTCCATCGTGGTTCTATATTATTTAGAAAAAAACTCAATTTATTAGAAGCTAAAGAACACATCTTAACCGGGGTGCCAATAATTATGGAGGGCACTGTATAGTCATATATAACATCTCTCTCTCTCTCTCTCTCTCTGTATATTTATATACAGTGTATATATATATATATATATATATAATCAGTATCACTCTGCAATGACTCTTAACAGTAACTCAGTGCCTGTCTGACCTGTCGGAGGCGTTCGCAGTAGAGCCTGTCGGATTCGAGAGGCTGTTTTTCTGGGATGGGAACCTTCCAGCGATCCAGTTCTGCCCGCAGTTCTGGCTCACTGTACAGCAACACTGGGTCTAATCCATTCTGTCTAATCAGCTCTACCAGACACTCTTTGTAATGCAGCCTTTAGTAAAAACAACAACATAAAAACAGGAGATAGATTATTCATGCTGGATAATGGAACTGTCCAGCCTTCCTGGAAGGTTGCATCACTGTGTAGTTTAGTGTACTGTACAATGTTATGACCTTAAGAGCATAATGTCTGATATAACTTTTATGATGGAACACATCACTTAGGACATATTCACCAAAAGAACTCTGGTTCTTGAACTAGTTCTTGGACTAGCTGTACGTAGAAGATGATGTAGAAGACAACTCCGTATTGCAGGAATGGTATGTCCGTGCCCCTTGCTCCTGTACAACTAGACACCTGAACCGATTCAGCTTTTATTTCCATGTATTTGCATCTGGATCTGATACACAGTTCAGAATATTGTCTGAACCCGCCCATTTTTCTTGTGAGCAAAAGGATTAGAACATGTGACTGACAGGTGTGTGGTGTAACACTGATTATTCAAACAATAAAGATCAGATTTGGGTTTTGCCTTGCAGACTGTGCTTTTACATTTCCGTTTATAGCATTTAGCACTTATCCAGAGCGACTTTCAAGGTTACTCATATCACAGAAAGTTAAAGCCTGGAAAAGCATCAGAATAGAAAAATGCAGACGTTTAATGAGGTCAATGGGTCACAAGCCTGATTACTTTTGCTCAGAAGAAAAATCGGTAGGTTCAGACAAAAGCTGCTATCTTCTGAACTGTGTGAAAGATCCAGATGAAAATACCTGGAAATAAAAGCTGCAAAATTGATATTTTAATATCAAATCCAAATGTTTTCAGTCTACTGCACAAATAAAGGTATTGGCCTCATACCTGTTCCAATACTGTTGGAGGGGAGTGTATAGGCAGTGACTGAAATGGATCCCTATTCCCTCATTAGTATTGTTCTATCTATTGACTAAGTAGTGTTAAAAACACAGATGAATTCAGACGCTTCCTCATCAGCAACACATATCAGCACCATTCACACAAACAAACGTGTGAGAGTCCGAGTGGTGTTTAAGCTCCACCCACACACACAAAGTGAATTTTGAAGAAAAGTTAATAAAGCTCTGTGCTGATCACAAAAGAATCCTTGATTATGTTGTTTACAAACACAAGTCTCCCGTTAATGAACTAATGTTACAGGAAAACATCTGAACTTCACAGCTTCCAGTGGCTCGTAACAATCTCTGGTTTAGCAGCTATAAGAGCACCTCCATCACCTCCATTCTTGCCACTGTGTTGCTATAGTAACGAGAGTCCCAGTTGCATTCTGGTCCATATTCAGCTCATGTAGTGAGCAATAAATTACTAGTGAAATGTTGGAGATTATAGCGCCCATAAAATCATGTTTGATTTCCACTTTATGATTTGGACACTCACGCTCACTCACATACACTTTAGTGTCCTAAACATAAATAGGGATCCATTTTGCTCACAGCCACAGTGTATCCCCAGTTTGGTATTATTTGAAATGATCATAATTTGTAAAGTGGCCAGTGTTTTCTGAGTTTCTCTTACGTGCAGTAACCGCTGTATTCTGGTAACGCCTGTCGCCCACAGGGCTCTTCTCTCATGCTCCCCGTCTCCTTGTGTTCCAATACGGCACACACAACTACAAGAAACAAAATCAGGATTTACAGCACTTAAGCGAGATTTGGGATTTTCTGGGATATGGATGAGAAAGAATTATATAAAACTACTCCATGGTTTCAGGATTGAAAACTCTACGAGATGTAGAGATATTGTTTAGCTTTTGAATAAATACCTCTCTGCCTCCCCTGCACAGATTTATTCCTCTGTCCATACATGAGTGGGTGCACAACTCCATGGTACTGGAAAAGCAAGTAGATACTGTGTAAGTCATAAAGCCAGTGAACAGAGAGAAGAGCCTCGGAGAAGAAGCACCCACCTGCAGCAGCCTGTGCAGTCTGGGCACATTCCAGTCTCTGAGGTGGTACAGGCAGTCCCTGGGGTGGTGGGCATGTAACCCCTTAGTGCCGCACTCAGTTGAGAAACCACATGCCTGCACGGAAAACACAAACACCACACTAAAAATACATTTACTCAGCTGAAGAGAGTGAAGACTGTGACTAAAATATTATTTAAAATATTTCACTTCAGTATTCATTACGTGTCTGATTAACTCGGACCGTGTGACTGTATTATTAATAGTCAGGGACTTTTTAATCAGATAGAAATTGTAATTGTAACGGCGTCAATCAGATGACTCCGATTGAAGTGTACACACAGGCATGTTCTATTATAAAGGAGCAATTAATCGGATTATTAACAAACTATTTGTCTGCATGTAAATGAAGCTAATGACTCCTATTAAACAAACCAGGTCAGTGAATGCCAACTAAAAGTACAGCTTTGTGAGACAGAGAGGGGGGTGAAACACTTACAGAGCCATTTCTGAACGGACTATTACAGCCTCCGCAGAACTCATGCTGGCATTGAGTGCACTTAAAATGTAAACAACCACCCCTAGTTAGAAAGAATCGGAACTTGCATTTTGGACAATCTGTGAAAAAACACAAGCAGTATGTTGGTTCAGAGGATTTGGTGGATAAGGCACATTCATCCAATATGAAAGAATATGTGAGTCAAAACTAACAGTGGACTGGACTAAACGGTGGGGAATATACAGTATTTTACATGGTAACAGACCTATTTTGTTCCTGCCGAGTAGTTCCAGTTCAGGGCTATTCAGCTGCTGCCACTCTTTAAACTTATCACAGGAAAGTCCTTCGTGCTGGGGAGCCCACTGCAACACAGGCGTTTAGTAATTAATTAAGATGTCTGAGACAGAAAAACAAGCTTGACCAAAAAAAGGCTAACAATGGAAGAAAACTACAAGTTCCCAAATGCATAATGTTAATCAGTGACTCGTTTTCATCCATGATTAACAAAACAATTCAGTTCCAGTGGAACTACTGCGTGCATAATATAATTGCAAATTAGCAGTGTGAGCATGGTGACATGGTGCTGTAATGGCCTCTTGTCGTAGCTTTACTTACAGCACTCTTGCATTTAAAGCATGTGCTCTTTCCGCAGTTGGGGCAATCCATCCTCAGTCTGTCAGCCTCGTGGAGGAGCCCAAAAGAACACTGCAAAGGAGAATCGAGAAATGCAAATATTACTAGTACTTATTAGCATAAAAGTGTACGTGATCATGCTGTTGTGTATTTGGTATCTTTGGTTAAAACCTCAGCCATGTTAGCCTGAGAAAAAAAATTGTATTGCTGAAATTCTTGGTGTGCTGGAGGACTTCTTACATGAGCACACCAGCGGAAATTTGGCATCTCCTGCAACGCCTGGTCCCTCAGTTTCCTCTGAAACAGTTCATGAGTCTGTGGGTCCAGATAGTGCCTGATCTGAGTAACCGAAGAGTGAAAGACAATTAGCAAGACATCAAGAATGGAAGGATCTGCATTGGGTGATCAACTCCATCAAAGGAAGGCCATATTGCAGAACAGTATCTTGATTTTCTCACTCCGACAGATGTATAATGAGTTGATTTGGGTGTTTTTAAGCAGGAAGATGACTGAAGTGTGCTCCAGCTTTCCAGACTTGATGACCCAGACACAAGACACAAACATGAAAGAAGTGTCCGGGTGGCAGACCTGTGTATCTAGCAGGCTGAAGTACTCCATGGACTCCTCCCTGCGTCCTGCTCCACGCACATCAGGCTGGTTACACAGTGGACAAACTGCATGGACGATGCTCTTCTCTTTAATAACAGATGAAAAGTAGGCCTTGAAGCAGCTTTCACAGAACGTACATGAGCAGTGAGTCATGGTGATCATCTGAGGACAGAAAAATTAGCAGTGTTGAATATGTGAAATGCAGCAGCTAAAATGCCAATGTTCCTCAGTAATACCACTGGCTGTTGGCTGAATCAGAGTAACACCGTGTCCTACCAGTAAATGAGTGTTCAATTGTAGTACTGTATCTTGAACCATACCTAAGCCTGGACATCATGTCAAAACACAACAACATCAACATCTCTAATACTGAAAACGAGGATTTTCCCCAATTCTCCATGCGGAATTCTTATATTTTCCTCAAGCCTCCTCTGATACAATAAAGATTTCATAGTGCTTTCTATGATGGAGAGCTCCTCAAGCCCTGCTGTTGAAAAGCCATAAACAATGACACTTCCACCCCCATGCTTCACAGCTGGTATGAGGTCCTTGTGTGCTGTTTGTGCCAAACATGTCATCTGTTAACCTCTGGATTCATCTGTTCAAAGCACATTGTTCCAGTCCTCGTCATTGACAAGCTGATTTCTGGCAAAGTTTAGTTCTACCCTTATACTTTTTTTTTGACAAAACAGGTTTCCTCCTTGCACACCTCCCATGAAATTGTGATGGTAGATGCTGCATTTTAACATCAACTGTGGCAAAACCTACCTGTAGATCTCATGAAGATATTTTAGGACTTTTTGGAGACTACTTTATGGACCTTGGGGTCTATTCTTGGGCTGAAGTAGCTAGGACGTCCTGTCCTGGTCATGTTGGCAGGTATTTTAAATGTTGTAAATTACTTTCCAGACAGGTGAAAGGCTGCTTTCTAATTGAGAAAATTTTAAATCCCCATCTAAACTTGTGTATCTACCTTCTTTCTGAAGGTGTCAGAGAGCTCTTTGGATCTTGGCATCACCATGGCAATACCTCTCAATTCAACAATCAAGATCAAACCAAACTAATGGCTGAAGTTTAAATAAGACAGCCTCCAAAGTCCTCTCTAACGATGGTCTAATCATTTGCAGTTGATGTGCTGCACCCATTTCTAATTTTAGGCATTTTAAGCAGTAGGTGCGGGTGTAAATTTTTTCTGCACAAGAAATTTGCCTTTCAAATAAATACATTTTACAAATGATTTTCATTTTAAAACCAAAAACCAAAACCCCATTTCAATATTTGAGCTGAAGCAGGTGTGGTACAACAGGAGAAACACTAAACTCCCCCAAGACTGGGACTGAGAGCAGTCCAGCTAACCTTGAGAAGAAAGGGCGTAGTGTTATCTGACCTTGCTGAAGGACATCTGTTCCTGGCAGATGGGGCAGACATGAGTAAGGTACTTTAGAGCAGAAGGGAGGTCTCGACACGCCTGCACAGCTTCCAGCACATCTGTAGGGCTGAAATTGCAGCCCTCCAGACTCAAGATGCTCCTGAACATCTCAGCTTTCTCATCCCTGACAGCCTCTGGGATGATTACCTGGTGGTGGAAGGTGATGGAGTTAAGACACGAGAAAGAGATTTTTCACTGGGTCAGTTGCGATTTACAGTCTACTTACCTGAGAGCCCTCAAACCCTTTCACATGGACGAGAACTTGCAGGTCGTCTACGTCGATGACCCGGTTTGGCTCTTTTATAACATGCTCTGCATCTGCACGAAATTAAGCCAGCATGTCACATCAGGATCAAATAATAACCTTAATAATCCAATCAAATTTTAACACCCCTAGTTTTTAAAATCACTTAATTCCAGGTACCTCTGTAGTGTCTAAAAGTGACCACAGCCTGATCTGGCTGGGCAGAGGGGTACATCACTGCCACCACCTCTCCTCCACCATTCTGTTTCCTTTGGAAGTAAATAGTGAGCTTGTTTTTCATTTTGTTTGGAGAGACACCCACAGGGAGATTACTGACCAACACCCTGTGCCGGTTATCCAGTAAGCACGGCTGGTCAAAGTGATCTGCATGTCCCTGACTCTGCTTCCAGCCATGGGGAATATCTTTAAATGTAGAATAAAAGCAGTTCTAATTAATTAATTAAGACAGCACTCTGTACATTTATTTTTATTTTTCATTTTGGCAGAGCATAAATAAACAGTGCAGATCACAAAATGTAACAATTAACAATAACAATTTACATTCACTAATGTAACTCCTCTGTTGTGTTCCCTTCACTGGCTTCCTGCATCACATTCAAAACCTTGATGCTGGCCTACAAAGCCCAAACTTTTCCAGCCCCTCAGTACTTGATGGCAATAGTCAAAACTCCATCTGTACCAAGAGCCCTTAGAGCACCAAGTACAACTCGGTTTGACCCTCCATCTCTCAAGATGCAATGAAGGCAAGCATCTAGAATCTTCTGGCCTGGCACCAAAATGGTGGAATGAACTTCCCATGGGGCACCGAACAGCTCAGTCACTTGCTGTCTTCAAACCTAGACTCAAGAACCACCTCTTTCAAGTGCATTTAACTCATTAAAAGGTTAATCTTGTTGGTATTGAGGCCTCCAATCTGATATCTCTGGATTCTTGCCTCTAATAACTAGTTAGAGATCTCTTCTGAGTGAACAGCGAAGCACTCCCGTAAGTCACTCTGAATAAGAGCGTCTGCCAAATGCTGCAAATGTAAATGTGCTGCATAATACATAGTGCATAACTTTGTTGATTAAAAGCAAACAAACAAGTAACTTTAGCTTCTTACCTCTGTCTCTGTGGTCAAGTTGGTATATATTGACGACCCTTTCCAGCTGAAGGCTTTTAAACAGGTTATCAAGCTCATCTGGATTAGAGACGTTCGTGTTTGGAGCTAGAAAAGGGAAAATCTTTCATTTCTGACAAACAAAAATACTGTTTACTGCTCATATATCTCGGCCAAAATCAGAACCTCGGACTGTTACAAACACATTTTCTCAAAATAATATGCAGTATATTTTTATACATTGTATTTAAATTAATCCAGTCATTAATATTTGGTACCAGGTCTAAATACACTGCTCAAAAAAATTAAAGGGAACACTTAAATCACACTTCAGAAATTGATGAATGATTCATGTTGAGAATATTTAATGATATAAATTAAGATAAGGCTTTTATTATGCCACTGGGGGAAATTTGTAATGTTACAAAAGAATACACAGTAAGTATATAAAGAGCAGTAAGGAGATAAATAAGTGTATCATACAACATACAAAATGTAGGATATTCTATAAAAAAGGCATCTGTTAGCAAAAAAATATAAACTAAAAAACAGAATTAAGAAACTACATGCAGTTGGATGGGTGTTTCACATTTCTGAACAGGTAATAACTAGACATGCACAGTGATTGTAGGTATTGCAGAGTAATAATTAAAGATATTGCACATAACCTGTGTATGTATTGCACTTGTACAATTCGGTCAGCAGCAAGTATTGCACACTAATTAGAGGTTAGGACAAGATACAGGTGCAGGTGGTATGTTTGTGACAGGGTGCTCTATGTGACAGTGACAGTGGGGTGTGAGAGCTAAGGTATCTCTCCTTTCTGCATCGCAGGTGGAGAAGCCTGTGCTTCTCAGTCATAGTGCTGCAGATGCCTCCTGCAGTGGGTGAGAGATGATGTCCATTATGGATGCAAGCTTGGCCAACATCCTCCTCTCCGCCATCTCTCCCACTAGGTCCAGCGCATTGCCCAGGACAGAACTTGCCTTCCTGATAAGCTTGTGCATTTGGTTCCTGTCTGCTGCTGCAATGCACGTCTTGACAATCTCAATGTACCTAATCAATCAATCAGTCAATGCCTCAACTAATTATGTAATTAGCTGAGAACAAAATGACATAACAGTCAATGGAAAACAAAACCACCAACCCATCAAAGTAAAACAGTGAAATCATAGGGTGTGTGTATGGCCCCCATGTGCCTGTATGCACTCCTTGCAATGTCATGGCAGGGCATGCTCCTAATGACATGGAGGATGGTGTCCTTGGGACATCGTCCCAGACCTGGAACAGTCTGGAGTGCAACATGGCCAAATCAGATACACCGATATATAAAGAACCAGAGGTTTTCAATTGGATTCGGTTCTGGGGAAAATGGGAGCCAATTAATGCCTTCATCATCCAGGAACTGCAAAAATACTCTGGCCATATGAGGCCGGGCATTGTCCTGCACCAGGGATAAAACCCAGGGCCCACTACCCCAGCTTAAGTTCTAACAATGGCTCTGAGAATTTTATCTCAGTAACTAACAGCATTAATTGGACCACTGGTATCACATGGAGGTTTGTGCTGGAGGCCTGCTGCTGGGTTGATGCCCTTCTGCAGCCCTGTCCTGCACTGCTCGTGTAAGGGCCCGTGTCCTGGTATCACCTCCAGATTCTTGAGTATGTGCTGAGAGACACAGCAAACCCTTTTGCAACAGCACATAAGGATGTTCCTGGAGGAGACTGACGACCTGTGGCACCTGAATAGGCTACAGGTACTGTCTCATGCTACCAGTAGTGACAAGGACACGACTGATTCACAATTGCTCATGCTTCCTAACTGGGCAGATTGACGTGCCTGAAGTTGAAATGACTGTGTTATACGGTGATGATTAAGTGTTCTCTTAATATTTTGAGGAGTGTAGATACACGAATCAATTCTCTTCTGTTTTTATCCTAGCAAGTGATTAAACACACACAAAAAAAAACAACATCAGGTTTTACCAGTGGCACTGCTGACGAATGGGTTTGTTGGGGGGTTGCTCTGGACCTCTGGCGTTCCAAACGTAATTCCAAAGTCTAACAGCTCCTGTGTGTAGGATCTCTTCACTGTGCTTCCTTCTCCTGCACCTTTTGCACTCTTGGGTAGGGCTTATGAGGAATATTACAAAGAAAAAAAAGAACGCTTGCAAACAGTGTCACAAGAACAGTAATGATTTTAAAACTATCTGTACAAATCAGACACTGGACAGGAGGGAGACCTTACTGTTGCTGGCAGAATGGCTTAGAGAGGATGAAGACATCTCAGGGTGAGAGGATTTCCTCGTCACAGAGTTGCTGCCAGTGTGAGGCCAACTGAAGAAAAAAATTACACGATCTGAAATTTTACTCAAATTTGAAACGATGACTTTATATTGTTTGTTAACTGAAACCAAAAAATGAGACTTTTTAATACAACAGATATTAATAAGCCTTAAACAGACTCAAAAAGTCAAAAATGACAAACATTGAAAATGCTGCATAAGAATTTACCCTTGTTGTGTGGAAGCTCCAAAATTAAAAAGCAAAATGTACATCAGATTTATATTTGTGCTTTACTTTAAGGGGTCGAAGCACTTAATGCAGAAACAAATCTGTTGTCCAGCTGTAAAGTAGACAAATCTTTCACTGGATCGCGCCAAGAATTCACATGTTAATCAATATTAAGTTACACTGTAACTGCAATATGCACCAATATATTTAAAAGCAGAATTGTGAGACCCTGAAACCCTGCAGTATTTGTTGGGTAGTCCTCATCCTGTAAAATTCGTGTCTCATTTGTGATTCAGTTAGCGCCACAAACCTGCCATAAGATGAAGCAGGTCTGGGATGATCGTGCCACTCTGCAGGTGGATGTTTTGTGCCAGGAGGTAGCTTGGCAGCTCTGACTGGTTGTGTGGCGAAAAGGGGTGTTTCTCGTTGAAACGCAGCAACCATCTCCTCCAGGACAATAGACAGATTGGACCAGCCCTGTCAAGTAAACAATATGAAGCTACAAAGCACTGGATATAGTGTCGTAGTCTGAGTGCGAAAGCCTGACTCACAGTTTTCCAGTTGCTGAGGCAATGGAGACGCACGTGGCCTTGTGCATCCACACTGCTGCTCCTGCTGTTAATTATCATGGAGGGGGCGGGGCAGACGTAGCACCTTGGTGGGTTCTGGGGGTGGGTCTCGTGGATCCAGATGCACACAGGGATGTTGTATTTGTTACCTTGGGAACAGAAAAAAAACCCCACATTTCCTGTGTTGCATCACATACGCGATAAGGGCTGCAGAATTTCTTTCTCTTTTGTGGAATTTGGAATCACCTTCATAAAGAATGGGGACAGTGCCTCGCAAGTTAACCAGCTTCTTCCTTTCATTGTTTGGATAATCTGCAGAGGTGAAAAGAGATGACTACATTAAGCCGGAGTTCTTGGGGATTTCAAGTCTGGATTTTGGTGCAATGATACAAAAATACAGAGTCTATTGTTTGAAAATTGTGAAATTATTCAGTTAAAAGTCTTTAAAAACTACACAAATTCAAGTTATCTCTCTTTGAGACCCCAAATCTCATACATTATTATGAAGAAGGCCAGTCGAAAAACATTCTCCAATCATTTGTGCTGTACTGGCACCATAATGACGGTGTTTGAACCCCGATTTTTGATACTGTTGATGTTATTCAGAAAAGGAACACATTTTCATAGAAATCACTGGCTGTGACCGAAATGGATCCCTATTTAGGTTTAAGGTCACTGATGAGTACGTCAGCAATTTTCCTCTGAGTGTCCGAACATCATTTTGAGGGCAATCTCACATAATTCACTGGCAATGTATAGTAAACATCGTAGCTCACTGCATGAGCTGAACAAGGACAAGAATGCAACCGAGAGTCTCGTTACTAAGCAACATAGTTGGAGCTGACGGGCATTGGCTCACTCACGTGTTTGTTTATACGATCAGTGCTGCTGCTTGTTGCTTTTTCCACCCACATTTAGAAAGTTAAGGAAGAAAATATGAAAATAAACATGCAAAAATTAAAGCAAATCCACAGCTTAACAAACCAAGCTTATTTTCCCTTTCAACATATGATTGTTTACAACTGATCGTAAAACACAACAGGAAGTGACGGGGCAATATGGCAAATTGAAGTGAATAACAGTCATTAGGCCTGGTGGGGGTGAAGACTGCACTATAATAATACTGTTACTAAAATCTAAACTTACAGTAATACTCCACGTTTAGTAGCAGATCGGAAAAGGCTGCTGTCACTTCCCTCACGTCAGCCAGAACTTCAGCTGGAAAGCTATAGTTACACTGGAAAAGACAAACATAATAAACAAAATTAAAACCCACTACCACTTCATGAATAACACCACCCTCATCGGCTTCTAATGCATTCTGTTACACTCTGGTCAGGTGTTGCAGAAGGGTATGAAGTGCCCTATATATTTTAGACTCTCAAGGCAGACTGCAAACGCAAGTGAGTGGTGCATTTCACCAATACAGACCACAATCTAACCACAAGGCCAATTTCCTGAAACTACTTCATCTAACATTTCTTCTGAAATCGACTGTTCAGTTTCTTCTGAAATACCCTGTTCAGTCTTTGCTCTTTTAGGAAGGGTTTCCACTACATATTGGAACACCATTAAAAGAATCTGACTGTATTAAGGTCCATTGCTGAAGCTGAATGATTAGTTCTGCCACTACACTTTATCCCAAAGGTACTGGATGGAATTCAGATAGTCCAGAACAGCAGTTCCACCACTCACCAGCCCAATGCTGGGGCTTTATACTACTCTAGCTGATGCTGGAACTGGCTGTGGGGACCTAAGTGCCATGTATGGCTGATCCAGAGTATCCCGCTCTACTGGCAATGCTTTTAAGGAAAGATTGTTGACTGTGTGAATGAACGCCTGTGTCAGAAGTGTCCCTTAGAAATCTCAACGGTTCAGCTATTTACACTCACTGACGAAAAAATAATGCAATGTCTGATTGCTTCAAAACTCAGTGTGCAGCTCTGTCTCAGGCAGATGCATCAATGATTACAGGTATGGTCTGATTAGACACTGGGTCTCAGCACAAGAGGGCATAAATTGCTTCCCTGCTGCCATATAAAAATGCTCTTAAAGGCTACTTTTGGGTAGTGTACCTCTTGTTGAGACATCATTGACTGCTAGACATGCCTCTCCGACACACTCAGAGACATTTTGCCCCTTTGAGAGGGGGTGCATCACTGGACTGAAAGAAGCAGGATTTTTTTGATGATTGCTTGATACAATCATGAATGAGAAGCCGATACTCCTACAGGACTGTATTGTCTTTAGAGAATAATCCAGGTTTGGGATCCAACGATGGTCAGGCTTGAATACTGAGGCCTTGTGGTGCATGCTTTAATCCTGCCACCCCTGTGCACTGGCCCAAATGCTGATGTGATGAGATCATATGATAGTGGGTCACCCCCCATTGTGTAGGATCTACAGGGCCAGCTGCAATATCTGTGGGCAAATAAGACTGTAAAATGCCATATGGAACATGTATGCCTCCATGCCCATATGTATCTGACCATATATATATATAAAATATAACATGGCTACTTCTGATGATATGGATATTAAATCATATCTTCTGACTGGACAAAAATACTGGGACGCCTTCTCATTCATTCTGAAATTAAAGGTATTAAAAAAAGTTGATCCTGCTTTTTTTTTGGAGTAAAAGTCTCTACTGTCCAGGGAAGGTTTTATTTTAGGTTTTGGAGATGACTGCGGTGATCTGAACTGAAGTGTGGGCTGCATACAGTCCCTTTTGCTTGGAAATCTCAATATAGTGTAAATATCCAATACTATTACCACATATTGCATGTACCAAAATATTTAGTTTATTATGTATATTTAGTTTAAAATATTTTATCTAATGAATAGTAGACAAAAACATTATTGTGAAAGGTTTTCCCTTAATGGTTGAAGAGAGTAGGTATGTCCAAACTTTTGACTGGTACTGCATATAAAGTTTCGATCATTTACCCAAACAAACCATACACCCTAGACCAGGGGTTCTCAACCTTTTCCATCTCATGGAGCTGTTTGCTGCTTGACTTGACATTTGAATTCAACAGCACCACAAAACCCCAAACACACCCCTCCCTTCAGAAGTCCACCCCTCTGTCCATGCCCAGGAACTGCCAAGGTTTCGACCCAGAGGACTGACCAGAGACTGAACAGAGGACTGACCAGAGACTGAACAGAGGCCTGACCAGAGACTGAACAGAGGCCTGACCAGAGACTAAACAGAGGCCTGACCAGAGGACTGACCAGAAGACTGACCAAAGGACTGACTAGAGGACTGACCAAAGGACTGACTAGAGGACTGACCAAAGGACTGATTAGAGACTGAACAAAGGACTGACTAGAGGACTGACCAGAAGACTGACCAAAGGACTGACTAGAGGACTGACCAAAGGACTGACTAGAGACTGAACAAAGGACTGACTAGAGGACTGAACAGAAGACTGACCAAAAGACTGACTAGAGATTGACCAGAGGACTGACTAGAGGGCTGACTACGGACTGTACCGAGGACCGCAGGTAACTCAGTCTATACAGCCTCAGACTCTAGCGATAGCCCCGCCCCCTCTCCTCGTTGATTGGCTGGGTTAGTGTTGTGTGTCTCGGGTCGAGCCACTTTATTTACGTCCCGTTTTCAGAAGCAGGACTGAATTTGAACTCTAGACTTTGAGTTTAGTGAACTTTAGGAAACTTTACTGGAATTTATTAAATACGTGGTGGATTAAAACGGTGTACATATCCTTTAAGGACGTTTGACGGCCTGTGTGAACTAAACGGAGCAAATGGAGACGTCCCCACACACACACACACACACACACACACACACAGCAGTGGCTCGGTTATTAGTATTCCTGCCACACGACACGCGCCAGCCGTTAAACTGCCGTTTTAAACCGCCATACTGGTTTAACAGCAAACCGACCAAATGAAGAGACCGCGGGTCAGTTTAACCCGTGCTTGGCCCACATCCCGAACCAGAACAGCCCGGGTTAACCGGCCAGCAAGGCCAGCGAGCCGAACACCTACCCCAGCCAGTGTTTTATACTCCAAATCAGGAGCCACGAGCGACATACTCCCCAAACCCGCCCGCAAGGTCTGACCGCACTGTGTAAACACGTCGTCCGCCGTCAGGTGCAGTCGGAGAGCAGGTTCATGCCCACAGCTTCTCTCATAGCACAAAGTTTACCGCACACACACTTCGGAGGCGCTTTCGGCCGCTGGTCGTCAGTAGCTGCAGTGTGAACAGATCTACAAACCATGCGCGGCGCTAAAGTTCCGCTGCTTCCTGTGAACACATGATGTACAGATCAGCGGAACTGCGCGGTTGCCAGAGAAACTGGGGCGAGTCCCAAACCGCGCCCTCCAGCTAGTGCGCACTTGTGTACTAGTTACGTTCCTGAGCACTTCTCCTCGACACCGTTGGATGTAGGTATTATAACTCGTTTTGAAGTGAGATATGATGCTGACTGTGTGATTTATCAGTGTGCTGAGATATTGAATGTAATATATACAAAGAAATGCACTAAGCTATGGCTGTGTCCCAAATGTATACTAACTCATACTAACTTAACAGTGCAGTTCCAGAAAGGGCGAGTGTGACTGAAGCTCAGCAGTGTTTTCATATCAATTTGGCTTATCAAACTGTACACATATCAGGGGAGCACAACCTTTTGGCCAACATGTGGGGTCCCCAGCAGTTGTGTCTGCAAACTTATGGCCCACATGTGGGGTCCCCAACAATTATCTGTAAAGTTATGGCCAGCATGTGTGGTGCCAAGACATTTGCTCAAAAGCTGGTTGGTCTTAAAGCACCTCCAATCACAGACAGGAGACCCTCATATACAGTCTATGCGAAATGTTGACAGTGCTGGAAAGCAATGTCCACCATTCAGGATCAGGAAAGATGTTTTAGAGTTGGAATGAATAATAATAATAATAATAATAATAATAATAATAATAATAATAATAAGTTGTACTGTACCTGTATTGCCTACATAGTTGCCAAGTGATATTACCTAAAGAAACTTCACATGGTTAAATAGTTTCGGAATACCCTCATCAAGTCCAAGTGTATGGTATTCACGACAAAGACTGTCCACTCCTTTACTTTGTACAGTACAGTGCAAACTAATGAACTGCAGCCATGCATGAAATTATGTATGTAATATGAAAATAAGGGTGAATTTCTGGACATATAACAGGTTTGCGTCGTGGTTAGACATTGTGGTGCATGACCCGTGATTAGCACCAGCTGTTTAACCTCGAAGACATAATGACAGAGAGTGGGTCTTACTGTCAACTTTATTTAGTAAACAATGGATAACAATGCCTGTGCAGTTGTGGCAACATCAGGAGAACATGCAGCGATATATGTTGGCATAGCAACACCTCACCACTTGTCATATCTTCATGTACTAACCTGCCAAACCCACAATGATAAGATTAGTATTATAGTCTATATCTTATAGTATTAGTGTACTAACCTGCCTAACCTGCGCTATTAAGATGAGTATTTAGTCTATATCTTTGTATGTTGTGCGCATTTGGGAAGCAGCATATGTCTCACACAGATCAGAGAAATATCAGGGACAAATCCCAGATGGTGAATGAATTTCAGTCTGCTGACTTGATAAGGTCAGCACCCTAGTGAGTGTTTGCCACAGCTGGTCCACCTTGGACCACCCAGATATAAATATAAGATATCAAAACTAAGAAATAAATGACAGATAATTAAATTGGAAGGTTTGTGGGGAAAAAAAGACCAATGAAAGAGACATTTTTCATTTAAATATAATGAGTCCAGGTTTTGGGATTTGCAATCTATCAGCAATCTAGATGTTTATTAATTTATTAAATAAATATGAGTGAAACCAGCTGTGTTCCAAAACACACTGCAGCCAAGGAAGGGAGGGTTGGAGGGTGGACTGTCCTATGAACACTGCTTCTTAATGGCCTCATCTATCGTCTAACAATGCTGCATGGTGACATCTCCAGAAAGGTCTCGCCTCTTGCAGTTGTGGCACAAGAACATTGAAATACATAAAAATAACTTATTCTGTGGGTGGTGGGTCATTTTCACTGCAATGACACTGACATTGTGGTGGTGTGCTAGTGTGTGTCGCACTGGTACAACAAGATCAGACACTGCACACTGCTTAAACACTGTGTCCACTCACGGTCCACTCTATTCGACACTGCCTGACCAAGTCAGAATATTAGCTATTTCTAGTTGGTGGACTGCGCTGAGTCCAACAGTCACACTGAGGAATTTAAGCACTCCAGCAGCACTGCTGTGTCTCATCCACTTGTACCAGTGCAAAATGTAAACACCACACCATGTCAGTGTCACTGCAGTGCTGAGAATCACCCACCACCCATATCATGCCTGCTCTGTGGTGGTCCTATAGGGTTCTGACCACTGAAGAACAGGGTGAAAGAGCTCTAACAAATATGCAGAGACACAGATGGACTACAGTCTGCAATTATAGAACTACAACATGCTCCTTTATGATCAGAGGAGCTGAAAAACTGGACAGCGAGTGTAAAAACAAGTTATGGCTGATCGGTGCATATAGAGTGTGAGCTCCAGCTTTGTCAGGGATCAAACATTTATAGGGCAAATATAAAGTACAACATTTATGAGCAAAGTCAACGTTTCCTTTAAAGATACTCTGTCTTTCATTTTCATTTAGTAATATGTCTTAATTGCTGCTTAAGAAGTCTCTGTTCTCAACCGAACAACCCTGCACTACTGTAAAATGACACAAGGGGACAGTACAGCTCCTAAAATAAATATCCTATGTATTGTGGTTCAACTATTGTTGAAGTCAAGGTAACAACAGCTTTGACTAAATCAGTGAATTTTTAACGCATTGTAAGAAGATTGGAACTCGATGGGAGGTGATTATAAGGGGGCAGAGGTGGTCACACATCTGTGGGCCTTGATTGTCCTTGTTTTCCATTGAGCAGTGTGATCCAGGGACAACTGGAAACCCTGAACCAAAGAAGGACACCACAGCCCTGTGTCCTTGTGGAAAAACAAAGCTAATATTATTTTCCTGAGAAAACGCTTGCCCTGAGTTTAAAAAGTTACTTAATAAGATGAAAACGGTGTTGCTGAACAGAGAACGTCTAGATCAGAAGAGGTTTTAACCATTTATGGGTCATCTGTAGCTGATTTTAGTGAAAATGGAAAACCTGGGTGGTTAAATGGAATTACTCAATGGACTGTGTGGTAGTATGTGCAACACAATGTCTTTGAGTATCCAAGTGGGTTGATGTGATAAATGTAATTCTTAACAACTGACATAAACATACATAGACAATAAGTTTCCTTTTGTCAGTCATTAGTCAGTCAGTCAGGCATTAATTTATCCGATTTGTCCAAAATAGCATGACCAATTAATTTGACCAATGCATCTACCATATGCTTTTTTGGTAGGCAAGAGGAAACCACACTCAAGCGGGGATCGAACCCACAATCCCAGGCCCTTGGAGCTGTGTAACACACACTACCTGCACCTCTTGTTTCTTTTTCTTTCCTTTTTTTCATTTATCCCCCAATTTTTTTCATCCCAATTTAGAACGACCAATTACCCAACTCTGTCAGGACTCTCCTCTATCACATACAATACTCCCAACACTGGGAGTGAAGGGTGAAGGCAAGCACATGCCCTTTGACCACCAATGCCATCTACCCACCTAGAGAGAGCATGGCCAGCTTTGCTCTCTCAGTCTCCGACTTCCGATGGCAAGCAGCCTGTCCCGGGATTCAAACCTGAGAGCCTCAGATTATAGTGCTAATGCATTAGATTGCCGAGCCACTCAGAGCACCTGTAGAATTGAACAATGTAGCCTTTGTGACTATTAACACTGATCTGCCTTAATTGATGTATGTGAGGTTTATATATACAAGGTGTGATTCAGGTGTCACCAGTTGTTATCACCACTATATATAACACACTTCCACGTACAAAGTGGTTGCCACAGAAATGAGTTCATGCAATGTGTTAATCACATTTGGGACAATGATCTGTCATCATTTCAATATTCAAATGCATAAAAAGCACAAATCTGCATAAATCTAACCTTGCTGAGATAAACTGTGATCTTCAGTCAGTTATGTCAGGTTTTTCTGTGAACATGTGACAGTAAGGATCTGCTATATGCCTTAATTAATTACAAACCGACCTTAAAAAATCTCAACCTCAATTCCCAAGAAAGCCAAATTAACCAAAGAACACACAGAAAAAAAACATCTAGGTGTGAAAAACCTAATCTAAATGATCCAGGAGATATTTAAAAATAAACATTTCATACTCAATATTTTCTAAATGTCCCTACTGTACAATTACCAACCAACACGCTCCCCAACACCACCACCCCCTATCCCCCGCTGGTACTGCTAAGCATCTCATTTGACTACTTTTATACTATTGGCAACAAATATTTTTTATGCTTCTGCTGCATAAATGTAACATCACTGTAGATACAGTTATGTGAAAAAGTGAGGACACCCCATCAACACAAACATATGGACATTTGATCTTCATTTTAACGATATCGAGAGATAGAGGTGATATAACCAAACACGTAAAACTAAAGAAATCTGTTTTAACATGTAATTAATAAAATGAATACAAGTTGCTTGTGAGGAAAAGGTTAGGACAGTTCCTTAATAGCTGGTATTTTAGTCATTGGTTGAAATAATGTAGTCAATTTCCCTTTAACAGCATACCAGTCTCTAACCTCAACTGGAAAAACGATTTTCCTCCTTCTTCATGCAGATATGTGATATTTAGGGATGTTTGTACAGATGGTCTTACATTTTCCTCAAGCCTCCTCTGATACAATCAAGATATCATAGTGATTTCTATGATGGAGAGATGTCCAGACCCATGCTGGGTTTGGTATGAGGTTCTTGTGCTCAAATGCTGTGATTGACGTGTCTCCTGTTGCTGCTCCCAAAAAATTCTACTTTGGATTCATCTGTCCAAAGCACATTGTTCCAGAAGTCCCGGTGGAATGACAAGGGATTTTCTCCTTGCACACCTCCCATGGAAATCAAATTTGTTTGGTCTCTTTCTGATGGTCTGATTGTTTTGAGACTTTTTCAAATCCCAAGTTTACAACCTTACCCTTGTTCTAACCATCTGCAACATGCGACATTGTTTTTTTCCCAACAACAAAACATCACTATAGTATATACAAATATAGCCATTATCCATCTGAAATTCACTGATTATTACACTGATATTAAATTAATATGAATTGCAAGTGGGAATGCCCACACCTGTATAAGTTGTGAGGTGTTAACTTGTCAGGTTCAGCACTGGTCAGGGTGCTCATGGCAAGCCAATGTGAATTACCAGAGTTCAAGCCGAGGAATGATAGTGGGTGCCAGATGGACGGGATATTCAATTTTCGACGCTGTGCAGGAACTGAACATCACTAAGTTCAGTGTTGGGTATGCACAAAGAAATCATAATAAAATCAATTCTGAGCAACTTAGGCTTCATGTCATGGTGTTTTCTTCTGCTGGTCATTTTTTTGCACAGACAGTTCTAGTCAGCTGCCACAAGTTATAATCATTAAGCACCCATGGGTTGCCACTGCACTGTCCACTGTAGGTGGTAATGCTTATATCTGGCAGTTGTTCTTTACATTTACATTTACATTTATGGCATTTAGCAGACGCCCTCATCCAGAGCGACTTACAAAAGTGCTTTGATGTTCACTCAGAAAAGCACTGTTGTGTCAAAATTTCCTGACTGGTTGAAACACTCCAAAATCTTTTTACATTGACTTCCATTGAAAGTTGAAACATTTTATTCCTTCTTCTGGTAAGTTGCCATATTAGACATATATTTTGTGTGACAGCTGGTGATGTACATGTTTGGATCCGAGTGGAACATTTTGCAGAAGATGGTGGTGTGTAGTGTTTTTAGGCCAGAGATTCAAATTCAAAGGAATAAGCTGACCAAACCAGTAACGTGAATGACAGTGAGCTCATGGCTGTAGAGTTTTACAACATTATACAAAAGAGGTCAAACTCATTGACCCTGTTCACTTTCGTTCATTGTTAGAACATCAGTGGTTTTGATCAATAAATGATGAACGAAGGAATCGGCTACACTTTTAACGAAGCTCATGGTATAATAGACCAGAACAGATGCTGTACGCAGCTCTCGCATTATCACTTCTGTTCATAAAAGAGCTCTGGTTAAGAAAGACTGACACCTAATGGCCAAAAGTATCGGGACACCCACTCATGCATTGTTTCTTCTGAAATTGAGGGTATTAAAGAGAGTTAATCCTGCTTTTGTTGGAGTAATTGCCTCCAGGGAAGTCTTTCCAGGGAAGTTTTTCTGTGGGACATTGCTGTGACAAATGACTGCTTTCAGCAATATGAGCGTAAAGGTAAATATGTTGAATAATCGCCACCCCACCTCATTCCCAACTCCCCATCTCATATAAAAAGTACTGGGTGGAGCACCCTCATTCCAGAGAACACAGTACCACTGCTCAACAGCTCAAAGCTGTGTGTGTGTGTGTGTGTGTGTGTGTGTGTGTGTGTGTGTGTGTGTGTGTGTGTGTGTGCGTGCATTTGCACATATGCATCAGCAATGGGTGCAGCTTTATATAGCTTAATGCATTCATTAGAAGGGATGTCCACAATTACAGGGATTACAGTGATAACTAGAATTCAGTGTGACTGCAGCTCCATAGTGTTGCTAGGGTATAGGTGTTGGTTGCTAAGGTGTCGCTATGTTATAGACATTTGCTGCTAACCTTTTGCTAGGTCATTGCTAAGATGTTGCTATAGTATTATTGTTGGTTGCTAAGGTGTTGGTTAAGTATAGATGTGGGTTGCTAAGGTGTTGCTATCGTATAGGTGTTGGTTGCTAAGGTGTTGATAGGTGGTTGCTAAGGTGTTGCTATACTACTTCTGCCATCACACCAACCGTCTACTTTCTCCAGATGTTTTCATAATATAGAAAACTGTATCATAATATACAGCTGAGTAGTAGCATTGTGTCCATATCGTTCAGCCCTTACTGGAGCCAACTGGACCATAATCTCTAAAGCGTCCTGGTGCAGCAAGGCCCAGGGCTGTGCGACGTGCTCAGTAATTTGAAAAGAAGGCTTCTCAAGGCACTGAGGCTGACAAACACCGGCCTTCAGCCTCTATAATTGGTAAGGTATTTGCAGGCTTAAATGGTTTTGCTGGAATACGCAGCTGCCACTTGCAAAAGGTGCTACTGGGATGCTTATCTAAAGACTGGGAGCAGCCTTAACTGAGGCTGGCAGTGATGATGCAACTAAGCAGAAACTGGAGATACACTTGCTAATGTGAAAAAAAAGAACAGAGCTCGGCACAGAAAGCCAGCGCATGTTTTAGATCGTTCCAGAAAATTTGCATTTTTATAATGATGCTTGATCCTAAGAGTGTGATGGCACGTCTTATAGCTCAAACAGATTGAAAGGCACTGACCACTGGCCAGGCAGATTGTGTAATGTGATAAAATGGACCCATACAGTAATACACTAACCCATACAGCTAAACATTTGCTGTGCCATGGATGTAGCTATAGGTTAGGAAGTGTAAATAAGCAAGCATTTCTCGAAGGAGACAAAAAGGGGACAAATGAAGGTTCTCTGGAGGGATCTAGACTTGAATGCCAAACAATGTGCTTCTGAGTATTTAAGGTGTTCTTTGATGTATAAATAGTAAGTATGTAACTTTGGTCGGAGTAAAAAATGCTTATATGCTGCATTACAAGCTTATTTACCACCCCGTTATTTTAACTCAGAATGAAAAATGCTGACTTTGCTGATTTTCTAGGACTCGTTGAAAAAAATCAGCCTGATCTCACAGTAAAAACATCAATTTTCACCCTGTAAAATGACTCTTTTCTGTGTCCAGGGGAGACATGAACCACAGACGTGTCTTTTAGAGTTGACTCAACAAACGAATCGTTACTACAACCAAGCAAAAACTTAAAATGATAAATGTAACCTGATGACCTCGATCCACAACTAAACCTAACCATAATCTAACCTTGATCTACACCTAAACCTAACCATAATCTAACCTTGATCTACACCTAAACCTAACCATAATCTAACCTTGATCCACAACTAAACCTAACCATAACCTAACCTTAATCTACACCTAAACCTAAACCTAACTATAACCTAACCTTAATCTACACCTAAACCTAACCATAACCTCACCTTGATCTACACCTAAACCTAACCATAACCTCACCTTGATCTACACCTAAACCCAACTATAACCTAACCTTGATCTACACCTAAACCTAACTATAACCTCACCTTGATCTACACCTAAACCTAACCATAACCTAACCTTGATCTACACCTAAACCTAACCATAATCTAACCTTGATCCACAACTAAACCTAACCATAAACTAACCTTGATCTACACCTAAACCTAACCATAACCTCACCTTGATCTACACCTAAACCTAACCTTGATGTACAGTAGACCTAACCCTAATCATAACCTAACCTTGATATACACCTAAACCTAACCTTAACATTGTATGTAAGTCCCCCTAAAGTTCAGCTGAGCATCAGTAGGCATTCCTTTTTCGTTGTTGTGAACTGAGTTTGATCTGCCCTTCTATGGAGTATCTGAATTCTCATAACTAGCTGAGTCTGTAGGTGATGAGCTGCTCTCCAATATCAACAACACTCCCCCTGAAGGTGCCACCACTTTTTAACATTTTACCAGCTTTAACTAAAACTTTCTCTAGTGGACAGAGTTTATGTCAATTTTAGGGTGTAAATATAGTGAGTTGAGGCTGTATTTAACAAATGTAACAATTTGGGGGTTTTAACTCTTTTATTGCTCTATTTTCTTTTAAACAACAGTAACTGAGGTCACGATTTGTCACTTCCATGGACTGAATTCTCGTTATGCAGCTGTATGCCATGATAAACACAGCTCGATTGTATATTTTGGAAGATTTGCAAAGTGCTGTGAGCTGTCAGTGTTAGTTACCTACCAGGCAGACTGGAGTAAAGTAGGTTTGGGGTGGTCTGAGGACAGGGGTTAGTTTTGGAGGCAGAGAGAGAGAGAGAGAGAGAGAGAGAGAGAGAGAGAGAGAGAGAAGTAGTATGAGGGGAGGCATGTTCTCTCTGCTCATCAGTGAGGCAAAGCTGAATGTATCTGAATGTCTGCCTCTCTGATCTTCTACAATTCTGTAGACATTGGATTGGATTTGGACAACAGAGCCAACCTGGGCCAACAGCTTCCGTCCCCTTGCTGCACAGCCGCTCACTCTGTCAGAGGAGTTCGGAGGGTGTTCTCTGATTCAGAGTCTTTACTTTCACAAAAGAGTTTCAAAAGTGTTGGTAGCTTGAAGAATACGAGAGACTGGACAGAGACAGATAAGAAAAGCAGTAAAACTAATGCGGTTGCGCCTCAGTTTTCCTCCTGCTGTGCTGTGGGTTCTGTTAGCCCGTCTAAAGGCCGCTTCTGAGACGCTTAGGAGTCTAACGGAGCTGAGAATCACAGCAAATGCATTGATTAAATGAACAATGATGTTTTATGCATCAAATACAAAAACAAGGCATTGTTATTTGATGTGGGTTCACTTAACAATTTGCAAAGCTCTGCCTGAGGAAGATCAGCATCTCTAGTATTTCCAGCTTCCAAACAGCAACCAAACCAGTCTTTCAAACCAATATATAAGTATCTTTACTGACTAACGACACATTCTGACCACTGACTTTATGTTTACTTGGGTTTATTCTAGTGCTGTCAAAGTTAATAAGACATCAGTTCTATAAATGATTAATTCCTCGTGTGCCTTGATTGAGCCTTTCGACTGTCCATAATAGAGCAGACAGAATTCATCATATACAAGAGCTTTTATGATGTCCCGTTCCAAATCCACAGGCATTAATATGGAGTTGCTCCTGCACAGTTCTGGTGAGAGTTCTCATGCAGCTCCACCAAAGTTTCATAGTGCAGTAGTGGCATTCCGGCCCTTAGAGGCTTATCCATATTACAGTCAGTGTACCATTTAAATGATTCTAAATCTGCTGTTCTAAGGCACAGTTCCAACACACTGTTGCTTTAAAATGCATTGCATTGCATTATTTTCTACATTCTTTTTTTTTGGAACTCGCTGTCTTTCTTAGTTCTTACCAGTGCTTTCCCTTTTATTGTATATTAAATCCCCCTAAAGTTCAGCTGAGGTAGTCCCGTTTGTTTTTAAGCATCAGTAGGCATTAGTGTTTCACCTAGCATAGAACCCTGTTTGAGTCCTAGTTTTTTCTTTGTTGTGAACTGAGATTGATCTCCCCTTCTATGGACACCAGCACAGGAAAAGCTATAGTTGAGGCCTAGTTCACGTAGCGATCTGTGAGGTGATGAGCTGCTCTCAAGTATCAACAACAACATACACTCAATTTTTTGTTGGCCCCATATGAGAAGTTTAAAATGCATGACAAGAAAAAAGGAGGAAAAAAACAACAGCTCTGGTGAAGAAACAGTAAGATGTTTCTTCTTTTTTTTCCTTAGAAAGCACTCTGGGGTCTCTTAGTGTGAATCACCTGGCTGGTAGCATAATGGCTCTTTGCAGCCAGGGCGAGATAGCCTGGTCCAGCGCGAGTGCATTGTGCCACTGCCCTACTTCCAGACAATAGGAGCACACTTCATTACACTGGCTCTCCATGCACTTCACTCTGGAGGACGCTCAGAAACATCAGGCTGCCCACAATGGGGTGAATTTACCCCAGCTGTGCATTAAGCCTATCAACACACACACACACACACACACACACACACACACACACACACACACACAGGGTTGCACGCACACCAAGGAAGCTCTGCAGCCTTTGTTGGTTCTTGGTTAGGCAGCAGAACCCTGACGCAGAGTTCAAAGCCTGGCACTGGCTGACAGCCCATTTAAAACCTCACTGAGGCTTAGTGATGCAGACATTAATAGTAGCTAAGTGCCTTTGTCACACACGCTCACACACACACACACACACACACACACACACACACACACACACACACCACACTGTTTTCCACATGAAAGTGGTGGTGTTTTGTGCATGCTTTGCCTGAAAGGATATGAAAAAGTCCCACAGGCTTTGAGAACCCTTTAAATTAGCCACTGCACAAGACGTAGATTTGAGTGCAAAGTAAAGCTAATGGCCCCAACCAAAGAGATGTAATTAAAACCCAATGCTGGGTGGAGGGGCTTTGGCTATGAGGGTGGGACCATGAAGTCAGCCCAGCTGAAGAAGCCCTTCAACTTTATTCAACAAAAAGAGAAAGAGTCATGGAACAAACGACCAGGGAGCCAAACCTCAAATGAGATTTCTGAACAATTCAATGGACGGGAAGAAGCTTTACTGGAACATCACCAGCAGAACTCAAAAAACCTTATTGGATGCTGAGTGGTCCAACCATCCAGTAAGTGCTTGGTGATGTCACAGTCATAAGTGGCTAGGGTGTACTCACACTATACCCTTGTTCCATGCCAGTGCATGATTTCCCACCTCCTCACCGATCTTTGCTGACAATGTGTTTAATGTTTGGACTGTGCTTGAGCAGATCTTTACAGATTTATAATGGCTAATTTATCAAAAACTCTAATCTATTTAGAAATCATCGTAAATTAACACACATTCCTGGGCATTGTTCGTGATTACACTAGATGCCTACTATGACTGAGTCCAAATGAATTGTGTCCAAGCCCAACTCTTCAAGTAGGCTCTGACGTGGTTCACCATACCATTCTTGGCCATAGCTCAGAGCAATCACACTAGTTGAAGGAACTGGGCTTTGGGAGGGGGCATGCTCAGACATGGTACAGATCACTTTGTGTGAGTACAACCCTAGATGACACAATTGGCCTTAGAGTGGTCAGAAGGGTGACAGAGCTGGAAAGAGCTTCAATGCCTGTTTGTAAATAGTACATTTTCCCCTTCTATGCAAAATTGAGAGCAGAAACAACAATAACTATGTGATGGATACTAATATTAATTTGCACCAGAGAGGTGCACTCTGTTTCAGATCTCTGATGTAATATATGAGTCTCATCTACAGTCTCCTATGTAATATGCACACTGTTACATCCACATAAAATGATAAATCAATTGTTAAACATGGTGTAGGAAGCATCATGCAGTCATTCTAATTTCATGCGGTGTCCACTTGACATTGAAAGCGGGTTATCAGGAGGGTTGTTTGGCTCTATGACACCTAATATCCCAAATGTCTGTGTATCTGTCTGTGTGCTATGTCTGCATATTGGTCTGTTGTGTCTGGTTGTCTGTGCAACTATTAAGTGAGAGACAGGGGGTCTGTGTTTATTACCCTTCTATAATATTCTCCTCAGGGGCTTAAAAAGATATTGATCTGTGTATTTAAAAGGGGAGGCCTTTGGCTATCATAGTGGGACCACAGCCCTGTTTGTTTAACTTGAATTCGATCCACTTATCCAGACATATGGGATGAACGGGCTTTGGCTGAAAGAAAAAAGGGCTACTATCTTAAGGGTGTGCGATAGGGTAAAAATATAATATCATGATATGTAAAGACAGTTTCACAATACACAGTATTTTTATTTAATTTAATTAATTAATTAATTAATTAATTTATTTATTTATTTTTTCTTTACTTTTCACACCTACTAATTTTGGACGTGCCAATTACCCATCCCCCTAAGTAGCCTCCCACATGCCCTTACATGCCCTGCTCTCGATGCCAGGTGTGAGAAATTGTCCACATGTTTCCTCTGAGTCATATGACGATAGCCTACCACCTCTTTTCAAACTGCCGCCATTTGTATCGTTGCCGGGCAGCCATCGCACTTTGAGGAGAACGCCGGATCCCCAGATCTGACACAATGGACGGCAGACGCCCGCATCAACCAGCAGCGCACTTGTGTGATATGGGAGGAGCACCATCTACCCACCCGAGGGAGAGCAAGCCCTCTGGACCCCAGGATCATAGTGGTAGCGCCTTAGACTGCTACACCACACGGGGCCCCACAATACACAGTATTTATCGCAATATTTGAACATAAAGACAAAATAAAGTTAAAAGAATACTCTTTGGGCTCCGACTGGCTCAGGAGTCTAATGCACAAGTACTATGATCTGAGGACGACAGGTTCGAATCTCAGGCCATGCTCCTTGTCACGTTCTCTCTGGGTGGGTAGATGTTGTTTTTCCTCCACATTACACCCAGTGCGACGCACAGGTTGTTGGCTGGCTGGTGGTGGCTGGCTTCATTTATATCGGAGGGGGCATATCTTCACCTTCCTAGTGTTTATGAGCATCCTATGTGTTTCCATATTTCCAAATATGGAAAACAACTACTTTTCAAATCTATTCCGTACATGGCATATCCACTTAAACAGAAACATTTCTTATATTGCAATAACAAAATGTAAAACAATGTCACATTTTAATAAAATATCATAATGTGCACTCCTCCTCCAATTTCACTATACAAATCTCTACACAAACCTTTCTTTAATATAACCCAGTCGTTTTCATTGTGTCCTGTATCCATCCAGACCAACTGCAGTAAAACAGATGTGTGCACATGTGGGTTTTGGGTGAGGGGGGGGCTTTGGCTACAAGGGTGGGACTGTAAGTTCTAGCCAGATGACAAAAAAAATTCCTCCACTCCAACTCCAAACAGGCAGTGCTGGAGAAGTTATCCTGCAGTGATCCTGAAAATCACTGTGTGTACATGTCGGACCCCATGTAAGTCACGTGTGTGTGTGTGTGTGCACATGTGTTTGTATGTGTGTGTGTTGGAGCAGGGTGTTTTTTCTTCTAATATATTTGATCTGGTTTAAGTAGAGGCCTTGTCAGATTCACTCCAGTCCAGTGCGGGGGGCTGGGTAATGTAGTTTGTCATCCGCTAATGATCGCCCACAGTCGCGAGCCGCCAGAGGTTCTGGACGGGCCTGGCAGAGGGCGAGAGATCCATAATAATTTGGTATCTCTTAATGAGAGCCAGTGGGCAGCCCCGGCTGGGGCCCGGCTCACTTCACCAGAGGGGCCAAGGCAGAAGAGGGGCTGCCCTGGTGGAAAAGAGCAGTCAGCCATCAACTCACCCCCCCACCCCCCCAAAAACACACACAGACAGACACACACCCACAACCCCCCGTGGTCTGCCACAGCACATTTAACAGCAGGCTCCGAAAAGCAGTCCATCTGAAACCCTGTATTAACCCTTCACATACCTGCCAGTGCGCATTGGCCTGATTGCAGACTATTTCGCCTTGAAACCAGACCAGTGGCACAGCAGCATTTACTCGATTACTTCTGACCTGTTTACCTGTAGCAGTGCTGCCTGCTGGTCAGCACTGATATCATTATAGAATTGACTGGTACATGCACCGCCTACAAATGTGTTTATTTGTCTGGATTGCAAATTAAGTACAGATGGTCCAACCCTTATTATTATTATTGCAAAACAATACAATAATGTAAATCTCATTGTTTGTCAGCAGATTTTAACATAAAATTCAAAGCCCAAAAAATTTAACCCTACCATACAATGCCTTAGAAGAACCACTTTTGGTCCCATTATGGAACATTTTTGTAAAGAAACTATGAGTGTGGACCCCAAAAACCCCAAAAACTTTACATTTTAAACCTTTAACAAATATATTGTTTACAAATATTGAAGCAAAAATTGTTATTCTATGGGACCATTCAAGAACTCTTAGTAGTGTTTATTTTCTAGGGTGCTTTCACACCAACCTTTGGTCCAGATTTCAGACTTATCAATCTGGTCCAAACCAAAGAAGCAGGTGTGAAGTGTGGGCCAAAGTTCAGACCAAATGACCACAACTTGTGACCCAAAGAGGTGGTTTCAGTCTAGATCAACTGACCAATGTTCCAGTTTATTTCCATATAAAAACACTTTTTTGATAGGTCGGCCAAATGTAAGAAGCCAAGGCAATCTATCCTCTAGAACCAGCCATGATTTGATCTCTGGCTAAAGGTATTTCACATTCCTACATCACTATTAAAAACTGTTCTTTAGGGAACCAGAAGTGGTTCATCTATGGCACTGCTTGAGGAATTCTTTTAAGCCCCTTTATTTTATTCAGTGCAGGCTGTTCATGTTGACTGGATGAAACTTTTGGACTGAAAAGTGCTACAGATTCTTGAATGGACTGAGATCTGGACTGACTTGGACAATGTAAACCATTCCCCCTATGAACCTATTCCCATTTTGCCCCCAAGTCATATTGATGCTTTAATGTGTTCATTCTTTATTAATGGATCTTTCAAGCGAACCTCCCCATACAGGCCAAGCTCTTGATATATCATTGACTGGTTCATCTACAATCAAAAGTCTACCAAAATTCAATTGTATAGTGCTTTTGCAACTGATGTTGTCACAGAAATACACACATTACATTACAAAAATAATGTGAGGAAGAAACCAGGCTCACGAAGGGGGACCCATCCTCCTCTGGTCAAACTACTTATACATAGTTTATAAAGGGACACTGGACCACTTCATGTCTGCTGTAATGCTCAGGTGTACTTGTGTAATGATGGTTTGATGGTGGACATAACAGTAACAGTAGCAGTTAACTTCTACATAGTCAGTGATGGCAGGTGGGCAACTAGACCAACTTAATTCCTGACTGAACTCTTTGGGTCCTTCAGAGAGATTGTTGGTCTCTTCATAACCTTCTTACTATCATCTTGCTCAAAGCTGGGTAAGGTGGTGGAAATCAGGTACATTTCTTGAGGGCCAAGCTTGGGCAAAAAGGCAGTCCAGCATCGCTCAGTGGTGGTGAACAGATGTTAATCATGTTTGTGTCTTTGGATGAACCAGACTCCACTGGAAGTCAGCTGAAGTGCATTTTACATGCACTCTAACGAAAGCCAAGTGATTGTTTTATCATCTCTGACAATTCTGACATAGCGCCAACACGTTCTTCTGCCATATCCTTCAGCATGTAGCACGAAAAGCAATTTATATCAGGCCACTCAACATTAAGTCACTGTGTGTGGGAACCGAAGTCTATTGTACTGAAGTTGCCAGAAATAATGGGGCATTTTAATCCCCTGCAGAAATCCAGCATGGTTTTAGCACCATTATATGCCTTTCATTTTTTCCAGTCGTTGCAATTTAAGCTGAAAAGGGCTGAGATGCGTCATAATAAGAACTTGCAAGTGCTTTATTTAAATGAAAGTGGCCACCCATCACGAGTTCTCTTGCTGCCTATAAATCCTAAAACCATTATGGACATTGATTCCGACTGCTTAAACGTTTTATCACCTTATTGTTTTTGCGTGTCTGCTCCATAGTACGAATTCCTTCGGATCAGCTCTCTATACTTAATCCATTCTCCTTGTGTGGAGTGAGGATGGGGGATTGATTTTGTAATCCATTTTAATTGAAGATGCTTTACCATGGTGGGCAGTTGGCCGCACCACGCCTCCGATTCCATCACGCATCTCCTAAGCTGTTAGTGGCCAAGGAAGAAAAGGTTAAGCAGATGGATATACAGTCCAGACTATTGTGAGGGGAATGCGGAATGTCTGGGTGGTAAAAAGGAAAGAGGGGTCTGGTGTTGTTGTGGATAAGGGAAGGGGGGAGCTTGAAAACTTAGTGGCCAAAGCTATCGATTACATTTCAGTATCTGATTTTACAGTATCTGATCGTTTGTTGGACTAAAAGCTGTGTAGGTTCAGCAACTCTTGTTTGGAGTCAGATTTATCTTGTTTATCCATCTGGGGCAGTCGAGATGGCTGGCGTCCAAGCATTAAAACTGCTAGGCTAACAGAAAATGTCTGACCAGGCAAATATGAGGCACAGTATGAAAAAGTGACCATGTTTTTATTTTATTTTCAAACATGTAAGATGAAACATCTGAAATGAAGCACACAGCTCTCTGTTAGGATGTTGTGGAACAGAGAATGAAGTCACACTGCCTCGCTGTGTGTTAATTTCTGTTCTGTTTTCACAGCCTGTTCCGCTGTGTGCTGATTAGTCCTGCCCTGTGTAAAAGTAGATTTACCGTCCACACAGCACTATGCAAGATGGCAGTACAAACTTTGACTTTTGAATTTTAATTTGATAAATTATTTATTTATTTATAAAAAAAGTATCACATTTACTCATTTTAAAAATAACAGTAACATCAAAAGATATGATTGTATTTTCAAATATTCCATTCTTATTTATAGCAATAATAAAAATAACAGCAATACATATTAAACAGTAATATTCATTGATTTAATAAGATGTTATAATACTATATGATAATTTTTAATGATATAATAAGAATTATAATAGTAATAACTATAAAAATGAAGATTATTTTTGTTATTCTTGACATGCATAACCAATGTAACTCCATTTTTGCAGTTTTTCTCACTATGTTTACATTTTTACCTCAGTTTTCAAAAATATGTTAGCGCCAAATAAACAGCCCACCTTTCACTTTCAATGCTTCTGATCCAAGGAGGCAACAACAAACACATGCCTCCTCTGATACATGTGCAGTCATACAATGCCTCTTTTCAAAGCTCTCTCCAAGACAACCAGCACACTTAGAGGAAAACCTCAGATCCTTAGCTCTGATAAATCAGCTAATAGACTCTTTTGCTGGCCAGTATCACAGTGACAGTGATGGGGTAAGTACTCGATCTACCTACCCATAGAGAGTACAGTCAATTATGCTCTGTCAGGCTCTAGCTGCTGATGGCAAAGCTTCATGACCTGAAATTTCCCATCACCTTAATCTGCTAACTCACTCTGAAACCCCTTTTGTTGGTTGTTTATGAACTTGGCAGATGTTCTTTAGATTTTAATACATTTTCATGATGAATGGACCAATAGAAATGCTCCAAAATGCTAATAATAAAGCCTTTAACATTGACTTCCATTGAAAGTTCTCTTGTAATGTTGCCTCTTTTGGAAATACAAGGTTTATACATGACAGTGATGATTTGTTTGTTGATTCATTTATTTATTCATGACATTACCAGTAATTTGGAAATTCGTTTCCATGGCAACATGCCAGTTTACCAAAACACACACACACACACACAAACAAACAAACAAACAAAGCTGATATAGCTGCATACAATTTAAACTGAGTTTTGCCCAGTGAGAGATTTCTACATCCCATTATTAAGTGGGTCAGGAGGCAGGCCTAGATAAGAGAGACAGGTTTGTTTGAGGAAGCTAAATGAAAGCGCTCAGCAGAGCGGCAGTGGACCTGCCACAGATACCTCCACTTTAAAGGATGAGCTTCTCCCACTAAGTAGAGGCCTTCAGCGTGGTCTTGGGTTTTTATAGAATTGTGAGCTCATCACAGTCGGTGGACTGGGTTCATGTGTCTGAACAGAGCCAACTCTCAGTCTTTAGCTGTGATTAATGGCTGAAAGCCAACGCCACTCTGCTGCGTTCGGTTCCATGAGGAGAACTCTGAGCGAGGAGACAGGAGGAGATAGCGTGCTGCAATAGTGTGGAGTGTCTGGAAATACAGTGTGTGTCACTGGTAGGATGAATTATTGCTCTTGCCTGAAAGATTGGGAGGGACTTTTATTAATACAGTGGGCACCAGTGATCAGAACATCTTGGACTGGTTTAAAGAACAGAGAGTGTGTTGCTGTCCCACCCTTTGGTCTCAAAAAGACAAGTAATAGATGAACACAATGAATGAATGGATGAACACAATTTCTCAAAAGCCAAATGAAACCAGTAATGAACTGAATTACAATGTCCACTATAGCAGTAAAGCAACCCTGGTTGACCAGGCAACCAGTTTATCAGCTCCACCTCTTACAAAAAAAAATCACAATTTTACATGCTGTCATAGATTTCGTTTTTCATTTGGAGTTCTACTGGGAGGAGTTTTGTTTGCTGAATGCTAATTTGAGATATGGATTTGTTTACACTGCTGTAACATGTCTCACATGCATTTCAGACAACCTCCTGAAGGGGTCAGATTGAGGGGATTTGTTTCTATTTAAAATGAGAATACTGACCTGAAACACCTCCCAGTACAAATGAAAAAATGAACATACACCCTCATGCAGCACCAGCTGCTACCTCACCCTAAATGTGAAGAAATGATGGCATGAAGGGGGCTCTGAGTAGATCAGAGGTTCAAATCCTGGGTTATGTTACTTGCCATTGGTAGCCAGAGTCTGAGAGAGCAATATTGGCAATGCTCTCCATGAGTGGGTAGGTAGTACTCTATCCCCAGCATTGCCATATGTGAGCCATTGTATGTGAGCTGGGGATGCAATTCAATGGTAGCAGTTCAAAAAGAGGCGGTGAGGGGCTCCATCGAAGAATAGAATAGAACAGAATAGAATAGAACTTTATTGATCCCTTGGGAGGGTTCCTTCAGGGAAATTAAGGACATGAAATGAAGAAATGAAGGAGGCATGTTCTTGTCTTCAAACTAGTGTTGGAAGCATTGTATATGATAGCATACGATGACCAATTCTATTGGCAGTAAAGTTGCAAGGGGTGTCCACAAACAGTTGGACATGCATTTTTCCATTTGGCTTATGTCATATAAATGACTTGGTGGCTCTTGATGCAGAAACACAAGTCTCAGTCCATGACTCAACAATCCTGTCAAGGCAGTGGTCATCCCTGTTGCTGGTGCACATTTTCCCACCACTTTATCCCTTCCAGTGAACTCTCCAATAATATGCTTTGATACAACACTGTGAGAACTGCCTGCAATGACCTTCTATGGCTTACCCTCTTTATGGAGGGTGGCAAAGATCAGCTGTCAGGTCAGAAGTCATCCCCATGATTGTGGTTGCATGTTCAGGGTGGTGATTGTTTCTTTCACCTTTACCTCGGTGTTCTTATATTGTACATACCAGCACTGTCAGAATAAAACCTCATATTGTATGACACTTAGCACATGGTGAAAAACACCTCCAGCTCTCGAACAGCTTCTTCAGAAGGATTTGAAACACAGGACTGCTCTGCAAAGGTCCAGATGTTTCATATGAGCTGGCCTCTGGTGGATGCCATGATGTAGACCAGCTCAGACAGAACGAGGGCTGAGATTCAGTTTGTAAGTTGATGATCAAAGTCTTCAACCCATAGATGTTGGGAATTCCCGCAACTACCCAAGTACCCAACACTCGGCTGGGAAAAAGATCAGAGCCTTCTTGTCGTAGAGGACAGGAGATGCAAGGATAGGGCCTGTTTTGCTTCCAGTTTAACAGTCGAAGTTGCAAGGCTAATTGGGTGGTGTGTCAGAAGAATGTTCTGGGGTCATGTTCCATTTTACACTCCTGGATGTGAAAAAATGGCTAGAAGTGTTCAGAAATGCATGACCAAGAGACGGGCTATTCGCTGCACCTCACTGTAATTAATCAGGTTGGCGATGCCAGCCTCTGTACAGTACTCTTTGAAACAGTGGTGCTGAAAAGCAGGGATTGAATAGAGGGTTTACAATTTTGTTCACACTGGATGGTTATTGAAAGAGGTAGTGTAAAGAATCAATCTTGAAGTAGCAAAACATAATTAAAGGATTTTAAAGTCAAGCATCCTGTTCTGGTAACATTTCTGTTAAGATTATAGTAGCTGAGAACACTCTGGCCTCTTTTCCACTGCAGGGCTGAACGATTCTGAGCTCGGAGGCTAACACTTGGAACATTTTTCTCACCACAGTTTGCTAACCATTCTCGGGGCCACAAAAGAGTTACACGCCATTCTCTAGGCTTCATATGTCAGGAACAATGTAACCTACCGAACTGATACACATCGTAACAAACTACAAGACTTACCGTATTTAACCACTGTGGTCACATCAATGTGAGATCAAGCTCGGAAAACAGCTAAAATCACTTGACTATCTAATTTAAACCCCGGAGATTCCAGTGCATGTTTACTGCTCTGTCCATGAGTGCAAGCTCAACCTGCATGCAGACTCTGACTGATCAGTGAGAGGGGGCGGAGCATGATGACATCACTGAGCCATATTTGGTGTTACATAGGAAAATGAAGAGGAAGGGGCTCTTTATTCTCTTTCTTTGCTCACACAGTGTTCAAATGTCAGAATTAAAGTCTAAATAAATAAATAAATAAATAACAATTTTCCAGGCCACCTTTGTAAATAAGAATCTGTTCGAATTGCCTGCCTTGTTAAATTAAAGGTTAAATAAATAAAAAGAAAGAATAAAAACTAAAATAATAAAGCACATTTGGTTGTTTATTTAATTTTTTTTGGACCACTGTCAAGCATGTTGACTATAAATATTATTATCATCATATCTAATCATTACAAATAATTCACAAAAATTCCAACAGGAATTCTGATATGCAAAGAAAACACACACACACACACACACACACACACACACACACGCACACACACAGAAAACAAGGTCAAATTCATACAAATATTAAAATTTTGTTAACGTTTACATCTCAAATGAAGGAATACTATCTCTTGAAAATAATATCTTGTATGTGTGACTCCTATAAATATGTTTTTAAGTTTTGGTGAATAAAAGTAGGTCAAACCTCTGACTGGCTCTACATTTATGTTCTTTCATGATGCAAAATACAGGCTGTTTATATTTCAAATGACAGAAGACTGCGAAGTGTGTTGCTGCCAAGTATAATAAACAAATCTCCTGCATATCATTTTCATGGGATTACAACTATGAGATAAACAACTCGCACACAAGAGATGTATCTAGTTATTATGAGATATTTTGTAGTAGAAACAACATCTTGTAATCACATGCCGTTAAATGTCAGTGCTCTGGGCTGCTGAGTGCAGTACAGTGTCTTTCACACAACTCTTCGTCCTTTGTCTTGCTCACAAACATTGTCCTAAAATTGCCAACATTTTCTAAATCGCAGTGCAACAAGGGAATAAACTGCATTCAGCATATTTAGTCCAAATTCCAGATCTGTCCATATGGCTGAGTACATTTAATGAAGCCGGAATCGGTGCAGCAGGCACTGAAAACAATGATAGACTGTCTATAACAGGTTCTCAACCTTTCCACCTCACAGCCCACCTGTTCATAACTATGAAACATAATGGACCACAAAAAACAAAACTTTTTTATGTACAATTGTTTCTGCCTTTTTTTCTAGAGTGGTGACACCGAAATTGGGAGAATTAATGCCTGAAAAAAAAGAAATTGTTCATTTGATGTATTCTGGGTTATATTTTGAGAAACATCTCTGGTTTGCTAATTGTCTGCATCGTGTACCACCTGCTGCTTTGTCTCCAACTGATAACACTTATTTTGCCTCGTATTACTTTTTATTTACATCAACAGCTATTTGTGCCTTTCTAGTGATGCTTATATACCAGTAATGTTTACTGTTTAAATATGATCGATTTCTTGATTTTTTACTTATAATCAATCACATTTTTTCAGGTGGACTTTTAAGGTTTAAAGTGCGATTAATGACCTACAGTGAACTACTGCCAGACCACTACAGAGTGCTTGATGGTCAACTGCTTGATGGTCACAGCTTGAGAAATCCTGGTCTATAAGGTGCGAAAACAGTTGATAAACATATAACATTCAAAGAGATGAGATTGAAACCTACTGAAGAACTAAGATGAAGTGAAAATGAATGACTAGTTTTAACCAATGGATAGTTTGAGCACTTTGGATGCTATGAGCTATAATATGTTCTCAACATGACATGCTGAAGATTGTTTTTCATGCTTCGCAGTGTTATGCTTCTGTACTTCTATAGCTATAGATCTCTAGAGCTTTCTGCTTGTCGTAGGCACACACTCGCATCAAACCTCGTCAAATTAGTTTCAAACAAACTCGTTTTGTGGATTCCAACATTACTTGACATACAACATCTACAAAATGGCCTTCTACACATGTTTTCAGACGAGTGTGGTTTACACAGGCAGATTAAACAGAGATAACAAGAATTCTGGCTTCAGAAATCCACGAGCCATTAGTCTTAGTGTGAGAGTGAAGACCGAAACTGGAGTGATTAGGATTGTTTTACTGAAAACCAATATAATTGGTTGAAACACTGAAACATCCCACGACAGCAACTGTCCCGATAGCAACACAGCAAATGGAAAGAGGGCTAATGGATCTGTACCAGTACAGAAAAGTATGGCATGGTCTCAGTTACCATTTGGGCCTGCAATGGAAAAGAGGCCTTTGTCAGCATTGGGTGCATCTTACAGTTGCTGAAGTAACTCCATAAACTGATGGGAGTGCTGGACATATAATGGACAGTAAATAGAACTAGTGACTGCTCACTTCTGTTATCGCCATCCAGTTCAAACCAAAAACTTCTTCAAGAGCTCCTTTTAACATTACCACCCTTCCCCAGCTGCTTTCTGCCTTTAAAATCCCACTTATCTCACCCTAATGTGTCTAAAAGACCCCAGAATGTCCCAAGGTTTCCATGGTAACCTAGAAACTCTCCTTGCTGTGGATCTTAGAGTCAGCCACAGAGTCAGCCACAGCAGCTTTCTGCAAACTTCGAGAAGGACGAGTATACAGGCCCTCCCATGCCAGTAATCCCAATAGAGTGGCAGGGCTTTATGTGTAATAATAAACATATAGGCCACAGAATTAAATAACTATCAACCTTCCTCTCCTTCAGTATATAATCTGCTGAGTGTTGTATTAATTTGGTAAATCTGTCTTTCGGCCCTGCTGACTCAGTCTCGGCTCCGTTTTGCGCTTTCACCCTCTGCGACCTGGTGTCCGGGAGAGATTTAGGACTGGCGTGCCGGACGCCCCGTGACTTTGAATGAGCGCCAGCTCTATTTCAATAAGCCATCTTAGCCTCGTGCTCTGCCTCCCCACATGGGAGGGCCCTATCGCTCCGTGCCGGATTTAGCCCCCACAAAAGGCTGATAGTTATACATTTACAGGTTTGAAAAGGGAGACGTGAGGGAGGAAGGGAAGGATGGAGTGAGGGAGAGCAATAGGCGGCGCAGACGAATAGGTTTCCATTTTTATTTCGTTTTACCCCCTCTCTCCCTCCCTTTGCCTCGACACAAAGCTGCACCTCGATGACTTTGCAGTTCTTTTATAAGGCAGGGTCACAGACACCACACTTACTCATGCATGTAATGAATTGGCTGCTTGTTTGTTTATTTATTTATTTACTGCTTACCCCTCCGCCAGACGTAATCTGGAGCACTGAATTCTTGTAAACACACCTAGAGGGATCGTGGACTTTGCTTGATGCCGTGAACGCAGGGCTATGACTTATACACCGTGGAGAGGCACTGTTACTGTAATTAAACACGGCCTCCAGTAGAAGCAGAAGTACAGACTAAAAAGCAACATGAGTCAAAACTCTGTACAGTGGTGCTTGAAATGTTTGTTGTTTTCCTGAAAGTACAAGAACCAAATCAAACAAATGAGACAACATTTGAAACCTGACATTTATGTATTGATAATGATCCAATATTACATATCTGTGAGTGGCAAAAGCATGTGAAACGTTCTTTAAGTGTCTATTGTGACCCCCTTGTGCAACAATAACTGCAACTAAACATTTCCAGTAACTGATGATTACTTCTGCACATTGGCTTGGAGGTATTTCAGCACATTCTTCTGTACAAAACGGCTTCCACTCTATTATGTTGCCGGGTTTCCCCCATAAACTGCTTGCTTCAGGTCCTCCCACAACATTTCTATTACACTAAGGTCAGCAGTTTGACTTGGCCATTCACAAACACCAAATTTATCTTCTTTAACCATCCTTTGGTAAAAAAAAAAATGTGTGCTTAAGGTCTTGCTGCATGACTCACATTCTCTAGTGAGATTCATGGACAGAATTTCCTTCATAATTTGTTGGTATAATTCACAATTCACTGTTTAAGCAATGATGGCGAGCTATCCTGGCCCAGATGCAACAGAACAAGGCTAAACCATGATACTACCATCACTATGTTTCACAGGTGGGATAATGCTGGAATGCTGCTTCTTTAATAGCCTTATGACGAAGCCATGCATTCTCCATAGACAAGCACATTCAAAGTAGAATAGTCGGATGCTGTCTTTGTCTGCCCTGCTAGAGCTGCCCCAGTCAGCTCTTAGTTCTGCTTTTGTAAATGGGAAGTGGCCAGGAGCAACGGTAGCTTAGCTGCAAAGGAGTGTACCATGCAAACTCACAAACCAATAATATATGTTATATAATTATAAGGATTTTTATTTGAACAGGAATCCTTATAATACATATAAATATTTATTTAATATTTTTTATTTTTTTACTGACAGCTTGTGAAATACATGTAGATGGAGTAATGACACATGAGCCTGATTTCTCCCCCCTCTATCAGAATCTACTTTTAGGTGGTTAACATAATGTTTGGCACAGTGAACGTCTCTGTTTCAAAGCACTCACGCCCCCTCAAGACTCTTCCAAAAGAACAATCGTTCTCAGATAGAAGCCGTGGGCCAGGGGGCTTTCTCTCCCACTTCCAATCAGCATATTTTTTTTGGGGGGGGAATCCTGAAAGGATCGCCCTTCAGATATTCTCCATTACCAGACAAAACTGCTTTGTAGATGTGAGCGAGGCTAAATCCCGCGAGGCATAACGTTCCCACGGCTGTGGCGTCTTTGTAAAGCCAGGCTCTAGCAGTTCTCTCTCTCGATTTGTAGGTAGGCAAACATCAAAACCGCGACAGAAGTTTTTCGGGCACAAAGGCATCTTCTTGCAGAAGCTTCTCTTGTCCCTGACTGAACCGTATTTGTGAAGGCTCTGTTACTGCTGCTTCATCACCGGGGTTCGCTGACCGACTCAGTTGCAGCAACGGATTTTTTAACTCAAACAACCAGAAAACATAAATCACCACAGGGCATGGCAGCGGCAGGCGCAGAACAAACAAGCGCTGCTTGTTTTGGATTTTTTTTTCTTTTCTTTCAGTGCATGAACTAGCAGGTCCCATACATCCTCGTCTTGTTGGTTGGATGGTTTGAGAGGTACTGAGGTGCCGAGGTAAGGCTGGATGTGCCGGCGAATTCAGACTTTTCTCCTTAAAGTCTGAAAATGATTCACTGATTGATCATCAGTGATTGACACCTTTGACGTGAAGAACACTGTATTCACCCAATGGAATCCAGTGGCTTATAGTGCAACATAACTACAACCGATTCACTGCAGCCATGATTACAATTATTCATAAAGATATTATGCAATAATTTCACAATGAAAACGCTGGGCATTACCCATGATGTTCAGGCCTTGCATCATTCATACTTGCTGCCCTCAGTATTTTACCAGGATGGACATCTTCATACCTGGCATGAGTTTTAGTGATGTTCTGGTGACGCCCTCAGCCCAAATGCCCAGCAGCTCCTTCATAGCTGTAAAAACAAAAGCCTTACAGGATTGTTTTTTTTGTTTTTGTTTTTGTTCTGCCTGTCATGCTGAAGACTGGCTCTAATAATTATGGAGCGATTTTAATCCATTCTGAATATACAGAGATTGTTGTTTTCGCCGTGTGACAGTAATGACTGTGGTGTGACTTTAATCAGGTATGCAGTGGGCATGTTGTTTTTACAGCCTGGCATTAATAACTGTAGACTGATTTTGGTCCAATATGAGTTCATAGTGAGTGTAGTTGTCACAGTTAGACCACAAGAATTGTGCAGTGACTTTAATCCAGTATGAATCCGGACACAGACAGTTTTGACAGACTTCAATAATTGTGGAGTAATTTAAAAGGTAAATGTGCTCATTTGTCCTCCACGTTCCACCAATTCACTCACAGTGATACACACACATACACACTAGTGAATTCACACACTAGGGGCAGTGAGCACATGTGCCAGGAGTGGTGGGCAGTCCTATCCACGGTGCCTGGGGAGCAGCTGGGGAGTTAAGTGCCTTGCTCAATGGCTGCCCCTTTTTATTCCAGTATGAATCTGCAGAGGATGTTGTTTTTCACAGTTTAATTTTAATTATTGTATTAAATATTGTTTTTATTAAATAATTGTATTTTAAAATTTTTACTGTAGCCTGGCAGTAGTGGTTTAGTTATGATCCAGTATGAATCTGACTTAAATAATTGTGAACTATTATTATTATTATCATTATTATTATTATTATTATTATTATTATTATTATTATTATTATTATTATTATTATTGTTAGTGGTCATAGTCTAGTATGTTAGTGTTTTTGTAACACTCGCGGGATACCGATCAAATTAAGGTTGGAGCGGAAGTACTTGCTGGGGTTTTATTAACGAAATACAGGAATACATGAAACAGTTAGCGTAACGGGTAACAGGAGAGAAGACTCACAACACCAGACTGACACAAGGGAGTATATATACACATTAGGAACATTAAACATGGCTGGGACATGATTACAAGAGGGCAGGGTACCAATAGGACACAGCTGGGAATGGGCGGAGACAAGACCAAAAAAGACACATGCTAGGGAACACGGGAATCTATATGTGACAGTAATAATAGTAGTAGTATCCTGGTATTCCAGTCATATATTATTATTATTATTATTATTATTATTATTATTATTATTATTATTATTATTATTATTATTATTATTATTATATAATAACAATATATATAATATGAGAACCTCCAGGAACAGCGACTCCATTCAAATTGACCCTGCGGTGCTGTTATTGTTAAGAGTGTGTCATGTGGTGTAAGGCTATAACAGTTCATTCCAGACTTTGTGTGTGAATCTGGGGAAATAACACGGACGCATATGTTCACATGTACTTCATGGCTTAACGTTGTTTTAAGTCTGTTGTAAGAAAAACTTTATCGCTCTCCTGCTTATTCCTCCTCCAGCTTTCTGATTGGTCCTGGTCCAGGCTGAGGCTTCTGCCGTAGCCCCGCCGGGGGACCCCCTGCCATAATGAGTTTTTTGTTCGCAGGCCAACACAGGTGTATGCAAGGAGAAGAAAGTACGACTCTGTGGAAGGTGAAAACAATAGCATTATAAATTCCTAATCCCTGATCCATTATTCATGCATATAACGAGAGAGAGAGAGAGAGCGAGAGAGAGAGAGAGAGAGAGAGAGAGAGAGAGAGAGAGAGAGAGTATGCTCTGACTTCAAACGCTGCATGCATATCTCTGCGTGGGTAACCCCTGCTCGCTTCAAATACAGGAAGTCTTTAAAATGCATACATTACCATCTGAAAATAAACTGGCATGCCATGTGGAGCCAAGCTTTTGGAGGGTGAAGGAGTGGGGCAGAATTCAAAGGGTGTGGGGGCAAAAAATAAGAGGTAACAACACAATTTTCTTTTTTATGAGAGTGAGGAACAGCAGTGTGAGCCCAGTTACATTGAGAAAGAAGTGTCAGCTTGCAATGATATTTGGAAGGAAGGCAAGGTTACCAGAAACAATAAATGATGAAAATTTTTGACTAATATGAGCAATATTTATTGAGCAAAAAATACAGTACTGGATATAACACTACATGCCAGAGGTTTCAGCATGGAGTTATAGAGGTTCCTTATGGTGTCCTGTGATAATCCATCTCACGCAGCTAGAATCACTGAGATCCTGCAGGTGGAGCGTTGATAGGGCATCCAATAGCATCCCGCAAATTTTCTTTAGGGGACAAATCAGGTGATGTGGTTGTTGGAATAGTGCACACACTGCCTGACAATCTGGCACGGCACCATTGCACTGGCAACATGACATGGCGGTTAACGTAAGTGTCTGCGTGTATGTTGTCCTGCATTTCCTCTCTGCCAAAGATGCGGTCACTAACAGACCGACTTATGGAGAGCAACACTGCTTGCTTGATATCTGCAACCGTGGCTGTCGGGTCACTCATTGCACACTGCATAGGTCTTCCAAATCCTTCATCATGTCTTCTTTTGTCCACTGCAACCAACAGCATGTTATAGAAATGTTCACATGACTGATATGGTGCCCAATATGTTAATAAGACCGTCCTGGTTCCCAGAACCCTTCATAAACCCTTCCGACCCCCCCCCCCTTTTTTGAACTCCCTATCATACACAATGCTCCTGACATTATGATCCCATGCTTCTTCTGATACAAGTGAAGCCAGCCAACATGCTTGGAGGACAGCACCGGGTCCCCAGCTCTGATGCAATGTGCCGAACAGCATAACACTGTGTGTGATGTGGGGTGAGAGTGTCACCTACCCACCCATTGCCAATTTTGCCAATTTTGCCTTTTTTGGACTCTGACCTGGACCTGACCTTTGACCTGGAATTTGAACCTGTGATCCTTGGATCATAGCTCTAATGCATTAGATCACTGAGCCCTCTTATATTGCTTTTGAACTCTTCTCCGAGGCATACATCGTTTGCAAAGGATGCCACCAACACATAAGCACGAGTCAGAACGAAAAGCATGTACAACCGAACATGAGGCGCATCCTTGCTTACATCACATGTGTAGCTGAACATGAAACTTAAGACCTTTGCAGGCCTCATGATACCAAACCTACCCACCAACTCCAGTTGCTTGATTCCTTCTACAACTGTTTTAGCTACAAGTGTATAAACCCTTTGGGGCTTAAAGGGTTAAATATAAAGTTCTACAGTTAAATATAAATTATAATCCAGCAGTGATTGGAAAGATTGTTCAATATATGCCTTTAACAATAGTGTGCAGTAGAAAACTGTCAATTCATTATTTAGGCCAGTGTTACTCATTATGCGGCTCTGGAGGCGCACATGACTCGCTACGCTTCAGTTGGTTATAATTACTGGATAATAGCCTTGTCTATAGCATAGCCCAGCCAAAACACATAACACAACCAAGCATTCAAACTGTACTTTATTCACCATTAAATTCCTCAGAGTTTTCAACATTTCTGTATAATTAAATGGCTGAGATGTAAACAGTCGTTCAGAGTGCATTTGGTCTGACCCAGTCTGAATTAATCACAGTGCCGCTAAATGGAATCAGACATCTGAAGAGTTTAATGCCTCTAAATGCTCCCTTATAAATTGTTATTACATATGAAGTGGCTGTGACTGTGCTGCCTGATGCATCAGACACTGCTCTGTAGCATTTTGTTCGAGAAAGTTTTGTTCTTAAATATATTTTTAAAACACATTTTGTGTGGAGAACTTTGTGTGGTTTGGCTGTTCGTACTACTATTTTAGTATCTTCAGCTTTTTCTTATACAGTGAAAATGTACAAAATCTAGGAGAGAAATGAATTATTGTGACCCGTGACTTTTGCCATGTCCCACGGAAGCCAAAGGAATGTTGCACTGTGCTGTGGGGTGTGCACAGCATTCACACCTGTGGGGTGTGAATGCAGATGTGATTTCTACCATAGTAGCTTGTCTGTTCAAACAGATCTAGCATCCAAATGTTGCCAGCCAGTCATTACCACTCACCACACTGTCCACTGTGTGTGGTAATGCCTCGTGTGTGGTTATGATGTATTTCTGGATACACAGACACTGTGGATTGAGGCACCCACAGAACTTTGGAAACGGGATGTCCCATTCATCTGGCCCCCACTATCATACTTAACTCATCCTTTTAAGCTCATCCTAAAAGTAGTGGATGGAGCACCATCATTCCACTGGAATACAGTTCCACTGCTCAACATGTGTCTGCATGGGTGTCCTCTGCGTAGTCTGGCTTCCAGGGAGTTTTCCTGCCTTGCAATGCTTCGAGGTAGGCTCTGGATACACCGTGACCCTATTCAGGACGACTGTATCCAGTATGAATCACCATATCATTGAGTAAAGAGTGCTTGCACATGTTTACTGTTTGTGCTCAGTTGTCATTGATGGGATCTGTTCAGATTTAGCCACTGACCAATACACATTACTAGATCACGCTCAGAGTCGGGTGGGAAAATATCAGATCCGACTGGTCTACAGGGCCATCAAGAGACCACAAATCAGAGTCTGTGCCCCTCACACACCACTTGACTCGCTTTTCGACTGTCACCAGCACAGACGCAGTCAGACGTAGAATCTGGGCTAAAACTGGGATAATAATCGTGTATTGTATCCCTGGCTTAATTTGAAGCTTAATCTAAGCATTTACAGACCTTGTCTGAATTCCTTGAAGGTTGTTCTCCACTGAATGAGGTTCTGTAAATGTGGCACTGCTCTCCTGAATGTGGGGGGTTAAGTGATCCGACCATAAGTATTGAACATTATTGAAAATGCATTTCCAAATTTAATGTGATATATTTTCCACCTTTCGTACTTTTGGCCTGGAATTCTGATGTTTCCGAATACAGTTTTAAAACATCCTTCAGACGTGAGAAAAGAATGCCCACATTCAAATAAAGGGAACGATTCAGTTTCCCAGCATATGAAATGTGTACTTTCCAACTATATTTAAAGCTGCTTGTTCCCTTGGAACTCCATCACCTTCACCATGGCTTTGCTTTCTCACCCGCACTTCCCTCGGTGCTGGCGTGTGAAATTTCTGTGCTGTTCAAACACCTGCTGTGACACCAGTGCACGCCTTCTTTCAGGCCGCCTTCTTGAGACATTGCTGGCTGTGTGACTCAAATGGCAGGGTTCAGATGAGAAAAATACAGAGCCATTGCAGCGTCTGGGATGTAATGAGGGACCTTCTCATCATCAGATCAAATGAATTTATATGTTCTAAATATATTTCTAAGTGAATAGAATTGTATCCACTTTTCAGGGAATTAAGATGCACTCAAATGGTGATGTTTTGTATGTTGGCTGTTTGAATAGTCATTATGCTCACTAACAGGATGTGTCCCCCCTTTTGACCCGGGTTCTTACCAAGGTTTCTTCCCCCAATGTGAAGGGTTTTGTTTCCTGCCACTGTTGCCCTTTGGCTCACTCACTGGATAAATCAGTTGTGAAATAACCTACATTTGATTTGATTATTTTTATGTAAAGTCATCACAAAACATGCAACCATCTAATAGACAATGTTTCTGCTACATGTTTCAGTAATTGTACTGCTGTTACTCTTTAAATAGCCTCTACTGTGAGGTTTTCCTGGATTTACAGAGCCTTGTGAAAGTATTCACCACCCATTGGCTCTTTACCCTTTTTTGTTACATTACAACCTATATTTAAATATTTGTATTTTTTCTTTCAGTTGCGTGTGATGTATTTGCACAAAATACTGTTAAGCGGGTGACTGAAACACTGTCACTTCACTGTTACAGCCTTATTTCAAAATGGATGAAATAATAGAATATAATAATATAATATTTTCTTTCCATCAAAGGTCTAAACACACACACACACACACACACACACACACACACACACACACGCACACAATGGCAAAATTAGAAAAGTTTGAAATGTTTCAAATTTATTAAAATACAAAACAAAAATATAACATTTACGTATTATTACATATTATTATTATTATTATTATTATTATTACATATTAGTATTCAAACAAACTTTTCTCACTCTGTGTTCGTGAGGGAATTGTGTGTAGAATTGAGAATTGTGGGGGAAAATGAATTGAATCCAATTTGGGACAAATGTGCAAAAATTGAAGCGCTATGAATACTTTCTAGATGCAGTATATATATATATATATATGTGTGTGTGTGTGTGTGTGTGTGGTGTGTGTGCATCTATGTGTATATTATATTCTCTTAAATTTATACTTAATTTAAATGGAAATTTTGTTTCTATCTAAATCAATGCACTCCTTTTTCTCACTGTGTGGGTCTGGATGTTCAGCCGGGTGCTGATACTTTTGAAAAACGGCCAGATGAGACCCTTCCTGACAGGACTGTTGGACAAATGAAGTGAAGGCAGCGGAAGACAGATGAAGTAAGTGGGAGAGGAATAACAGTGGGATGAGAGCGGGCTGAATTATGATTGGTTAAAATTAGATTACAGATCTCTTACTGAGATAAATCCACATTTCTTCACTTTAATTCAAATCGTGCCCCATCTCTCCGAGACACTTTATTTTTTCTCTTACATGTCCGAAAATGACCTTCCATTACTCATGTGTCATTGCCCTGTCTTGCTTTTGTTTTCCTGCTTTTCTGCTGGTTGGATGCATTGTAGTTCATTTCGGTTCTGTACTCCAGCACAGATGTTTAATTAGCAGAGCACTTATTTGAAGCCGGTGACGAATGCGCATGGAGGTCTGAAACTTTGTGCATTCATCTCCGGTTCTTTGACCTTCAGAAAGGAAGATAAATGGAGGAAGTTTCATTGGACTTATGAGGGAACTTTTGTGAGGTGGAAAATGACTCACGACTTGAGTTTGTACTTGATGCTCCTTCCTAATGTTTCTTTTCATCATTTCACCTGTTTGATGGAGGATCAAGAACCGAAGATCTTTGTTTTCCAACCACGACCGGTATGCCATCACCACCGGTGCAAGTTCTAAAGATGTTGTGATGAGTGGGTGCTTGATGTTCAGCATAATTATGCATGTAGGCTTTAATCATGGGAACAAAGTTTGTCAACGGGAACACAAATAGGCCTCAAATTAATGCTTAATTTGAGAGACAAATTTTACCTAAATTAATTCCACTGGACCTAATGCAACATTCACAATCTACAAAACGATGTGATAAGCTTATAATGAAAGCCATCAAAGCTGTAGAGCTTTTCATTTCTAACACCTAAGCCTAGAAGTTGCAGTCTAGACAGACCTTGTTATTTTTATCTGTGTACAACGTGCCATTTACAAGTTCCATCTGATTCAGCACAAACTCAAGTTTACAGCCTTGAAGCAGTCCACTCAAAGCAATAAAAGAATCTCTGTACAGTATGTGTCTTTTTCAAAGAACATCTGAAGATCCTCTTTTTGGCAGTTATTGAACCCCAAAAAAAAAATGGCTCAAATTTACATTTTTCATACACCCTGGTTGCACAGATTGCAACCTCCCTTCCTGTTTAGACATCAAATCAAATGAAAATTTATTTGTATAGCGCTCTTTCCAACTGATGTTGTCAGAGAGCAGCTTTACAGGAATAAAAAACACTAAACAAAAAGTTTAACAACACAGATACAGAGTATAAGAAATAAAAATAGCCCCCCTTGACAGCAAGTCAACAGTCAACAGTGGCAAGGAAAAACTCCCTCACAGCTGCAGGAAGAAACCTTGGGAGGAACCAGGCTCACAAGGAGGAAGACCCATCCTCCTCTGGTCAAACTACTTAAACATAGTAATTTAGGGGACACTGAACCCACACGTCTGTTCTAATACTCTGGTGTACATGTGTGATGATTCCCTGATGGACAGAATAGTAACAATAGCAACTAATTCGGGTCTATGTAAATATCTGCATAGTTACTGATGGCGGGTGGGCAACTAGTCCAGGGCAGGGTGGGCAACTAGTCCAGGTCCAGTAGCCGGAAGGTGGGAAGCCAAAGTGAAGACATAGACTCGTCTTCAAAAAAATAGTAGGAAGGAGTCGAAGGGATCAGCCAATTGCAAATGCACAACTGCAGTGGTGTAATTCCAGACTGTCACACTACATTAATGAGGTCCTGACACCAGTGGTCTTACCCTTTCTGGATGCAGCCTCCAGTGTGCTATTCTAACAGGACAACAATCCGTCCACATAGTGCTGGGTCTCGAGAGCTTGCTTTGAAGGCACGAATACTATGGCATGGCCAGTCGCTTCTCCAGATCTATGCCCAATTGAACATAAGTGGGAATATTCAAGTTGTAGACTACAGAAGCTGCAGTACTTCTGTATGTGTAGTTGACTGTGAGTGTATGTATTGTTTGCATGTTACTGTTCCTTTAAGACTCATGTAAATGACCTCTGATCTGACTGGCTGCTGTGTATTATTTTGTAGAAAAATAGGTGAACAGGTGAATTGGCTACTCTATATTGTCCTTGTGTGGGAAAGGGTGTCTGTATGCTCCAATATGGATTGGCACTCTAGTGGATTGACCCTAGTGCTCAATGCAGTCCTCCAGGTGGACAGTAGTTTCAAGGTTGAGAGTACGCTGTGTGCATTTGGCTGCCACTTCTTTCTAGTCTGTGTTTGATGAGTGCTGAGTGTAAGGATTGTGAAGGGGAAGCCATTTCCCCTAATCAGCATGCTTTTGGAATGTGGGAGGAAACCAGGGAGAACATGGATCTCTACCCAGAAAGGGCCTTGAACCCACGGCCCCAACACAGGGAGGCGAATACGATAAACACCATGTCAAATGTAGCAAAAGCCCAGTCTGGTAGCTGATTGTATAACTTTTCATAAATATAGTGTCTATAATCCAGAATAAAAGCCAAATCTCAGAAAAAGTCTCATAAAAAAAGCCTGAATAGAACAAGTTCAAGAACCAAAGGTGGAACTTTTGGTGGAAAAGGCCTCAGTTTAGATGAGATGTGCTGCTGATAAAATCAAGTAAAATCACTTTATTTTTAGTAACAGTTTATATAATGAGACATTCTGGACTAATTTAAAAGAGAGTTTTACACTGTTAATATCTCATCATCCAGCCTGACTGACCTTCAGGTGTCTCTAGTCCTTGTCTTTGTATAAATAGTCCTTTGTTTCAGTCTTCTTTTTTTGTTTACCTCTGACTTTCTTCAAATTTGTAAGTGCCAATTCCCCAACCCATTATCACCCCTCTTCCATTAACACTCCCAACACTAGGAGAATGAGGAAGAGCACACGCGTCTTCCAATACATATGACATCAACCACCACCTTTCTTTCGAACTGGCACCATTTGTATCCTCGCTGGACAGCCAATGTGCTTGGAGGAAAGCGCCGGGTCCCCAGCTCTGATACAATGGCTAACCGAGGCCTGTGCAAGCAAGCATCACATTGAGTGTGATGTGGGGAGAGAGCGCAATCTACCCACTCAGAGAGGGAGAGCAGACCACTATTGCTCTCCCTCAGACTCTGGCTGCTAGTGTGTGGCAAGCGGCGTCACCCGGGTTTCAAATTTGAGCAAATTAGTTTTTCTCATTTACCTCTATATCCCAATGTCTGGGTCAGCCCCGCCCCTCACTGTGATAAGTCAGAGTCTGCATGCAGGTTGAGCATGTACACGTGGACAGAGTAGTATATATGCACTGGAAGCTGCTTTGGCATGTTCCCAAAATGTTAGGATTTGTGTATCATCTGTAGGTTACTTCAGTCCTGAGATATGACATGTATCTGTCTGCAAAGTGCGGATCTCCAGCTGTAAGGGTTAAAGAAGAGCTGCTTTACACATCATCAACTGTCTGATATTGACCAGAAGGCATCAGGTGTAAGCTGTCCAATGAGTGTGTAAAGTCTAAATGTCTAAAATGAGGCTGGTGGGCTTTATCCAGTCATTTTTTTGGCAGTGATCTGTACTAGTTCAAGCATAAAATACGGAGAAAGACAGACAAACCATTATCCATGATAAATCTCTTGTAGCATGGTGATAAGATACAACGTTACAACACAAAAAAAAAAGAAAAAGAAACAAGAGCAAACAACCAAATGACACAAATTCCTTGCGAAGCAATACGGTCGCAATTAATTAAGCATGTAAAGACGCCCATACTGCCCAAGTGTCCCTAATCGCATTCTGTCTCAAAAGATGTTTACAGCTTGGCGGCTAATTGTGCACATGCCTCGCACTAATCTCTGTAGCTATTGTTGTGTGTTCACTAATCCCTTGAAGGCACACGCTAGGTGAGGCGTGTGTTTTCTTTTTTTTTTTCTTTTTCTTTTTCCCCTTTCTCCCCGCTGCCTCCCTGGCCTTGCTAATGCATGCTGATGAGTGCACCTTGACAACACGTCCCAAAGACCCCCTCTCTTGTTGGGCCTGATTTAATTCCATTAGGAAGACAATGGGGAGGGAGGTTGAGAACCTGAGAGAGAAAGAAAGTGAAAGAGAGCGAGAGAGCAAGGAAAAAAAAAATCAATTACCTCCAATTTTCTCAAAGGAGGCATGTTACGTATCGTCAGATGACTCCGAGTTTGGTTTTGCTCTCCTGCAGCCTTATTTGCCTGAATTAGACATTAAGTCAGGTCAGTGGAGGCAGATGCGCTGTGCAGCAAAGTGTGAAAGGAGATGTTAGGTCAAGGAATAGCCTTGAAGGATGTTGTCTGTGTGCACACACACACACCCACTCACTCACACACACTACATCTAACCCAACTCTAATCGTAATCGTTTACTTTTAAGCAATAGAAAAGTTTGTCCCCCTTTCCTCAAATCCATTCACTGATCTGCCTGGTTCCCACAGCAACCCATAATTAGCAGTGTGGAGGTGATGAGCTGCTCTCCAGTATCAACAACGTCACACTCTCCTGAAGGCCCTGTCACATTTTACAGTTTCACCAGCCTTGACTAGAGCTTTTTTAGAGGCTTTACCAAATTAGTCAACCAGTGTGACCAGTGGCAACCAGCTTGATCATGATGATCATGCTGGTGGACCAGTTTGTTCATGTGATTGAAATGAAAACGTAAACTAAGCTGGTTAACCAGCTTGAACTGGTTAAAACATGTAAACTAATATATTTTATAGACGTTTGATTTAAAGTCACATATTTCAAGCCATTTTTGTTTTAATGTTGAAATGAGTGGTTTCCCAATCAACCACAATCTATGTTTGCCAATCAGACATGTTTTATTTCATCAATCCTGGTCCTAGTCTTAGATTTATTCACAGTCTTCAATGAAATGAAAACATGTAACCACAGTGTTAAATCTACTGATACCTGGTGGCCTCAAAATGCACATTTCTGAGCCATAGCAGCCATACAGAGGTTCTGTTCTCAGGTAAATAAGAGTCTAGACTCAATATCTTACAGCAGAACATGACAACGTAACATTGTGTGGAAAAGGAAATCTTTACCAGCATGGGAACCACTTTCTTTTTAAACCAGGTCAACAGAGTTGAGAGGAGGTCCAGTCTAAATATTGGCCACTTTGGGGGCCTGTTCAATTCCTCTCTGTCCCTTAGTCAAATGATTTGATGAAATTCCAAAGAATTCCAAAGTTACTGAAACTGATTGGCTAAGCAAACAAGGGGAATTCAGAGATACTCCCAAGTGGCTGAAATTGGGGAACTGTTTGAACTGGCCAGTAATGGGTGCCCTTAGACACTGGGAACTGAATGGTCAGGGAGTCAGTCTGGACTGGATTATAAGACATAAAATATTAACTATTAAATAAAGGTATAACAGTCATTTTAAGAAAATTTGCTACTAAGCAAAAAAAGTCCATAATGTCTCATTATATACATTGTTAATAAAAAGAAAGAAATTTGACTTATTAATTAGCAGCACAGCTTATCTAAACTGGGGGTTTGTTGATGGGGTGGGGTGGTGACATCACAAATGCCAAAATCTAGTAGAAAGCCTTCACTGCAGTGTAGAGACAGTTACTCAAACGTACCCCTGATTTTAGAAGAAGCAATGAATGAGAAGATGTCCTAATTCTTTTGTCCACACAGCGTTCATCCATCCTCTCGTCCAGCCTATAGCTGTGCCCACTTGTGTGTTTAAAGCCGGTCTGCTTTTGAATGAGGCACCGTACAGGCCAGCCAATTAGAATAGAGATTGTTTATATATATATCAATCTTACAGGCACAGCAAAAAACACAACCTATTTAATTGTGAGTGATGAAGAAAGGTTGGGCTAAAGACATCAACACTCCAGGTCAAGGATAAGAAACTTGGACCAGGTGCAAATAACGTGATCAGGACATCTTTAATGATAGATTCTGATTAGTAATTAATTCAAACTCAATTAGATATTTGAATAATTATGAACAGAAATTGTTTTCCCACAATATTAAACTTTTTTTTTAATGCACTGGTGGACCTATTGAATCCATCTACCACCAAAAATTGGTTGTGAGCTGTATTACCCAGCAGGGATGTCAGTATATATCAGAATATTCATTTTTCTTCCCACCACAAGCGATGCACTGATACAGTCTGGACTGTGGGGATATGCAGTTTTAGTGACATTTAGTCAGATATGGGAATAAATAGAGCAGCTAAATGTCCCCACACAGACATAAATACACACACAAACACTCATGTCAAGACAGCAGCAGTTGACATATTGCATACGCACACATTGCCCTGCCAGTGACACTGAGTGGTGCGATGCCAGCTGTTGTTCCTGACTGTCAGTCAGCTGAATGAGCTCTGTCTGATCTCTATACACTGTCTGATCTGATATGGATCCACGGGTGTCACGTTGTTGTTAAACAAGGAGAAGACTGCTTATGTCTTAAAGGACAAAGCCACAGCAAATATCACTCTTCACCCACCATAACCCTGGGTAATAATACCAACCACAGTATCACATCGCTGGTTATATAGTGTCACTGTATAGACAGGTCATTGGTAGTCCTTTTACCATTCACTCTCCCCAACCCATACCGTCCACATACACATGTCCAAATGTTTGTGGACACCCTTTCTAATAAATGTGTTGAGCTGCTTTAAATTGTGTTGCTGACACAGATGTGCACTAGAAGAGAAGTGCTGCCAATAGAATAGGGCTCTCTGGTGCAGATAAACATGAATCTATTGGCAGCATGCCTAATGCCAGGCGTGGGCTTAAGAGGTATATAGCTTTGAGCTCTGGAGCAGTGGAACCGTGTTCTCTGGATTGATTGTGCTCCATCCAGTACTAATTGGGGTGATGAGATGGGGAGTTGGGGATGGGGTGGGGTGGTGACATCACAAATGCCAAAATCTAGTAGAAAGCCTTCACTGGAGTGTAGAGACAGTTACTCAAAAGTACCCTTGATTTTAGAAGAAGCAATGAATGAGAAGATGTCCTAATTCTTTTGTCCACACAGCATTCATCCATCCTCTCGTCCAGCCTATAGCTGTGCCCACTTGTGTGTTTAAGGCCGGTCTGTTTTTGAATGAGGCACCGTACAGGCCAGCCAATTAGAATAGAGATTGTTAACATATATCAATCTTACAGGCACAGCAACAAAAACAACCTATTTAATTGTGAGTGACGAAGGAAGGTTGGACTAAAGACATCAACACTTTGCATCAGACCAGAGACTCAAGACTTGGAGTCCAATCTCAAAGTCCTGATTAAGATTCATTTTTCACAGACTTAACTCGGAAATGCACCCAGAGACTGGGACTTGCACCCCAGAGGCTAGAGACTTTGTCCAAAGCTCAGACTCATGCCCAGAGACTTAACTTAAATTCACACCCCAGAAGCTTCAGAGGGTCAACTTGGAGTTTAACTCCTGGAGACTCAAGATTGGACTTAAATTCCCAAACCAGAGACCCGATTCAGGTTTGCGCCATAAAGACTCGATGCCCACCCTGCTTGTACTAGCTGCTCACATGCCATCGCTGACTGTGTAGAAATCTACATGGATCTTAATGATACGCTACTGTTACTATTATAATCATCATCAAACCATCATTACTTAAGTACACCTGAGCATCATGTGTTGGACATGTGGTGGTTCAGTGTTTTTATAATTATAAGACCAGAGGAGGAGGTTTCCCCTTGTAAGCCTGGATCTTTCCACGTTCTCTTCCTCCATCACTGAGAGAGTTTATCCTTGCCACTCGCAACCTTTGGCTTGATAACTGGGAGGTTATGTTTTTATGCTTTTGTGTTTCATGTGCTGTTGATCTTTTTCTTTGGATTTCTGTAAAGCTGCTTTGTGACATCCGCCGTCAAAAGTGCTTTACAAACAAATGACTGATTGATCATTTGTTTTGATTTGCCATTCAATTCCATTCATTTCTTTTCTCTAAAATCCACACATTTAAGCGTTTGTAAAAATAAATTAAGCATACAGTATACTGTGCAATACAGAGGTACTTGGATAGTCAGTTATATTTTTCCATAGCAATGTCCCAATGTTCAGAGAAACACAAGAACTGACAAATCCAATGAACCAGAGTGAACAGGGGGAGAACATTCGACAGCATTTTTTCCTGTTACTTCCTACTGCAGTTATGTTTACTTGCATTTGTTGTAATGTGATCTGGAGTTATTGCAATAAAAAAACATGACATTTGTCTTTTTACAGATAAATCATTTTAAATAAGGTATATATATATATATATATATATATATATATATATATACACTGCTCAACCATAACATTATGTCCACCTCCTTGTCTCTAGACTCAGAACGTATTGTATCAGCTCCTTTGATCACACAGGAGCACTTTGTTATTTTATAATTACAGAGTGTAGTCCCTCTGTTTCTCAGCATGGATCCTCCTTTCACCCTGACCTTGAATCCTCAAGTCCACCACAGAGCAGGTATTATGTGGGTGGTGGGTCATTCTCAGGAGTGCAGTGACACTGCCGTGGTGGTGTGTAATGTGTGTTGTGCTGGTACAAGTGGATAAGACACAGCAGTGCTGCTGGAGTGTTTAAACCCCTCAGTGTCACTGCTGGGCTAAGAACAGCTCCTGTGTGTAGAGACAAGGAGTTGGAGGAACTATATATATATATCATAGTCACATAATTCAATTCAATTGAATGAATTATCAATATAATCAGTAGACGTCCTGATAAAATGACTGATAATAACACCCCTCTCAAATGTGTCTCTAGTTTTTTGGAGTGGCTTTGTCTATAATACTTGCTCTGTCTCTCATTGAGGCCATGGGCTTTGTCGGGGAGGGTCATGAGCTCTTCTGGCCGACAGAGTACAAGGCTTGCTGGTTCTGGAAGAGTTTCGGGGGAAAGAGTGAAGGGTTTTTAGCTGCGAGGGGGGTGACGGCAGTACAGTTGGCAGGAGGATGGGCTGGGGTTAGCGAGTGGCCGGGAGTCCATCGCTGGAAGAGCCGTGACTAACAGGCACCAATCCCTCAAGGTGAAAGTCACAACCCAGGCCGCCGAGTGAAAGTGACAGGAGGGAGCCCACCCGTAAATCTGCTTTTCGTTTTAATTAGCCTCAAAAGGCATGGGAGGGCAGAGGAGACACAACGCAACAGGGATGAAAGACCCTTCCTGCAGGTTCAAACCCAGCCTTCAGACACTTCTTCCTGCACATGCACGCAACGCTATGGCTAATGGGTTCAAGTGCATTCACTCTTGACCCTGCGTATGGCTAATGGCCACATTTCATATAATTTTCCTTTGTTGTGGAGAAGCCTATGAGCTATCTGGCAAGAACACTGGAAAGAATACCATGTAGCCTGAAATGACAAAGTAAGGTTTTGAATGCAGATGAGCTTAATATAAAACAAAAAGGAAAATTGTTAACATTACCTCCATGACCACCACTGACTGACCAGTGTGATTATCAAAACAAGGCAGGTTGACAAGCAGGACCAAGCTGGTCAACCAGGCTGACCAGCAAGACAAAGACAATGCTGGGCAAAAGCTGTTTAACTAGCTGTCTTACCAGGGAAGGGTATGTGTTTATTTGCCCAAGCAAGACAATCAATGTGACAAAGCTTGACCATGCTGGTTGACCAGCGAGCTTGACCAAGCTGGTCAAAAAGTATGACTAACAATACCAAGCTGACAGAAAAGTGTGAACAGCTTGACTAAGCTAGTCACCAAACTGGTCAATCAGCAGGACCAGCTTCATTAAGTTGGTTAACCAGTGTGACCACCAAAATCAATTTGGTCGACAAGCATGACCAAGCTGGCTGACCAGCATGAAAGGCAAAACCAAACTTCTGGTGATCCAGAGTGTATTTAAGCTGAAAATGCAAGAATTTTGACATATTATTTTTAATAACATGTTAAAAATAATATTATTATACTATAATAATTATTATAATATACAGGTCAGTATATTATTTTTAATAATATGTTCTTCAAAATACTTGACAGTGGTCAAACTAATAATAATTAAAAAACTCAATATCCTTTATTGCTATTATTTTTTGTTATTTATGTATATAGTGGTATTATCCATTCTCAGGACTTTTATTCTGTACCTTGAACACTGGGTGAGCAAAGAAAGAGAACAAACAGCCACTACTTTGTCATTTTCCTCTGTAACCCAATAGTTGGGTCAGTGATGTCATCAGCCCTGCCCACTCTCGCTGATCAGTCTGAGACTGGATGCATGTTGCGCAAGTACACGTATATGTGTGGTCAGATAGAGAACATCTCTTGGTTGTATCATGTCTGTAGGTCACTCCGATCCTCTCACCCTGATCCTCTCACTGTGTAGGTCACTCTGAGCATGTGTGGATCCCAGGTAATAAGAGTTTCTGGGTGGAATGAACACGTGGTTCTACTGTATTTCTTCTTATTAGTGCACATCTTGTCTTCTCCGTGTGACTGTATGCATTGAACCTGCGACGTCCACACTGACAGGTCAGTATAAATACAGTACACGTACCATCACACCCATAATGGCAGGTGTCCACTGATGGCATACAAACAACAGATGTTAATGCCTGGTTGTGTGCTGTATTGACCTACAAGGTTGTATGTGTCGTGTATGTGTTCCAGTGTTCAGAGCTCAAAGCCAGCTGTGCCGTCACCTATGAAATCAACTTCGCTTCTCATCCAGGAAGAGGTCTATCTTTCTCACTTCGCATCTCTGAGAGCAGGCTGGGAGCCATGCACATGTTTGTGAAATGCAGGTGTGAGGGAGTGAAAGGGTCCTGCTGAGGATCAGCAGCGCAGGGGCTCCACCAAACTGCTAATCTCACCAGTGCCCCTCTGGGCAGTTGCTTGGTAACCCTGCAAGCATGGTTGCCTCTAATTAGTTGTTTGGATGAGTCACATGGGCCACAAGTAGATGGCAAGCATCCACGCACCAAATCCACGCTCATGTCTTTCTGTTCTCAACAAAAGAAGCCCGACACGTACACGCGGGTGGTCTGCCTGTGGCTGTGACCTACGTTTCGAAGGGGAAAAACGTGAAAATAGAGCACAGACGTCACCGGTAACTGCGTCTGGTATCAATGCGTGAGCTAAAGTTGACTTTCCCTCCGGTACGACTGCTTTCTCGTGCAGAGGCAGAAATAGAACGAAGTGTAAAACTTTGGGGATACAGCAAAGGAATACTTCTCACTTGCGAAATCTATTTCTGAATCCTGAATAGAGGTCTGGTGGTTCGTTTACATACTCCTTGCGTATTCCGCCATTGTTGCAGGTACTCGGTTTCTAAATGTAGCCACGGTCCAGACGAAATGGGGACAGTTGTGTTTCAAAGCTAATTACTGAACATTACGTTCCTCACCACTGGGACCAAATTGTACAGACAGTAATTAAGGGTACGTAGCATGAACAGACGCATCTTAATTGTGTCTAAACAGCCCCAAAAAGTTTCCTGACTCAGTGTTTTACTGGAAGAACACATTTCTTGCGCACACTTTTCTCAAGGCACGTCAAGAGCCTCTAATACAGTGGCCAAAGAGTGAAAGTGCAAAGTAGGTGTTTTTAATTAAGTGGCCAGTGAGTGGAAGCACAAGGTAGGTGTTTCTAATAAAATGGCCAGTGAGTGGAAGCACAAGGTAGGTGTTTCTAATAAAATGGCCAGTGAGAGGAAGTGCAAGGAAGGGATTGTTCTGTGGGTGGCCCATGGATGGGTCAATTAGGAACAGCTCAAGTAGCCCAAATCAAATAGTTCCCTTCAGTGAGTCATATAAACTGCTGGGTTTAAACCTATACACGCAGGGTTGTGTATGCACCGAGACGCTCTTCAGCACCGCAAAACAAATATCCCGATTGACAGCTTTTTAAATGCGAGATGTCGTTAACAAACACATCTCACTGCGCCACCTGCTTTAATCACTTGCACACAAAGGCGCAGGCAGACAGCGTGTGTGTATATGTGTGTGTATGTGAGTGTGTGTCCAGGCAAAGCGTGCACTGTGTGATATTCAAATGACAGGGTGGTGCAATATCACACACACACACACACACACACAACACACATAAACAAACAAACATCAAAGAATAGTTTCTCGTCATATGCAATGATTCCTCTTTTCTCCCTCCCTTTATTTGCCCCCTCTCTCACTCACTCTCACTTGCTCTCTTGCTCACTCTCTGTCTCCACTCATTGTGTTCCCTGCAATCAACCCATTTAATCTTTGAAAGAAATAGCTGCGTGTTTAAAAAAAAAGAAAAGGAGCGAATCAGCTCGGTGACAAAGTCTATTGTGAACGGTGCTGTTGTAAATAAATGATAATTGAACCAAATTGAATTAGTGTTGATCATGTTAATGGAACAGAGCACTTGTCAGCTTTACGGCACACTTTAACAACTCTTAAAAGTCAGGGGAGCAAATTGGTAGTTCTTTTGCTGCTTAAGGGAAGTTTCTGTTTCGAAAGCAGGCTTGTCCTACTTCCACTGCCAGGTGCCATAAGTAAAGTACACTCATCGTCAAAAAATAGTTGCACCCAGAAGGAAGTGTCAGATTGCAATGCTATTCAGAATCAAAATAAAGGTCACCAGGTTTAAAAATGTACACTAATATGGACAATAATTGTAGTGTCTCTCAGTATAGTGTTGGGTATAACACAGCATTCCAGATGTCTCGGAAAGGACTTGTACCTTCCTAATGGTGCCCTGTGATATTCCATCCCATGCAGCTTGAATGTTCTCACTCAGTTCCTGTGGACTGTGCGGTGGGCTTGGAGTGCTGATAACGAATCCAATAGCATCCCACATCATTACAATCGTGGGTAGGTCTGGAGATATGATTGGCTGTGGCATAGTATTTGTGTCTTCAAGGCGAGCTCTTGCAGTATGCAGTCGAGTGTGTTTTCAGAAAACGCAGGACAGCTGGTTGCAGGACATCAATAATAGAACTTTGGGCTCTCAAAGTGCCTGTAATGAAAACCAAATGTGATCTGACATAATACAATTGGACAGCACACCATGACACAAGGCCTTCTGAATGCTTGATATGCGACAACAAACCATTGATCTTGGTGCTGACCGAGGGGCTGACCAATTTGTTGGGTCGTTGGCACCAAAACAAAGCAGCCATTCTGAGGGACTCCATGGAAGTCTGGAGTCAGTTGGAGTCACTTAAGTCAGTTGAGTCCTTCTAGGTGCAACTTTTTTTTTGACAATGTATGTTTGTCTCGGCAGTTGTAGAAGTTCCTAATGGCGTTCTGCAATGAGATAGGTGTTACCAATAAAGTGGTCAGTGAGTGGAACAAAATTCAATTTTATATATAGTATAAATTTTATATCATTGGTTGATTTTTAAAAATATTTTAGATGTAAATTTGTAAAATGTCATCAGTTGATTTGTTCCTCCCACAAATGCATCCTGACATAGAAACATTGTAGTCCAAGACTAGAATTCAGTCATGTAACTCCTCTGCTGCGTTCCCTTCATTGGCTCCCTGTAGATTCAAAACCTTGATGCTGACCTACAAAGCCAAAAACGGACCAGCCCCTCCCTACATGATGGCAATGGTCAAAACTCGAGCTGCACCAAGAGCCCTTCGAGCATCAAGTACAGCTCGGCTTGACCCACCATCCCTCAAAATGCAAGGAAATCATGCATCCAGACTCTTTTCTGTTCTGGCACCAAAATGGTGGAACGAACTTCCCCTGGGAGTCCGAGCAGCCGAGTCCCTCACTGTCTTCAAACGCAGACTGAAGACTCATCTGTTTCAGGAGTATTTAACTCCATAAAGACTTTTGTTTCAACATGGTCTAAATGTGTGGAATCTCTAGATTCCAGCCTTATCTACTAGCTAAGGATGTTCTAAATAAACAGCAAAGCACTTTTGTAAGTCGCTCTGGATAAGGGCATCTGCTAAATGCCGCAAATGTAAATGTAAATGTAAATGTAGAAGAAGAATGCTACCTAACCAGTCCTACTAATTAAGCTGCTGTTAGCTGTTATTGCTATCACCTTTACCTGTAATACTATTACTATTTCTACTATTGCACCTAGTAATACTATCACGGTTCTGTGCCCAGACTCCAATTAAATCCTACATTTAAATATAAAAAGAAAAAAAAAATATTGGCTTGGCTATTTTGCACAAGGGGAAGGCTGAGTAAATCAGTTGAGCCAGGCCAGTATCCACAGCAGAGCATGGCTTTGAGTGCATTATTTTGATTATACCAGTTAGCATTGATATTTATTTGATTTTCAGGCTCGAGAACTAATTAAGAAGAAAGTTTCCTCACATCCTCTATGTAAAACAGCTCCAATTTGTAATTGAGTGCTGCTGCATAGGGGTCATACAGCACTCTGTTCTTTACCAGTGCTCTGTTCTTGGATCAGTTGCTCTGTGTACGTGTTTGGAAAGCTTAGTTGGGACATAGTTGTTATATGCTCCATGACCCCTCCATTCCTGTAGCTATATTTGAATGTATTTACATTAATTAGAAATATGTTTCTGAACATAGTCTATGCTAACCTACCTCCCGATCACAGAACAGGTTGGAGATTCATAGCATGAAAGAAGGATGAAACAGAGATGCAATACGAGAGGAAGCAGAGAATAGGGCCGCAGGAGGAGCCGGGGAAGGAGCGGGAGTGGGTGCGGATGCAGAGATGACAGATGAACCTCCCCTCCTCACTGAAAGGGGAGAAGGTAAAAGGGTGTGGGGCGGGGGTGCCGCACACCAGGGACGGAGGCTGTTTCATCTGAATTGACATTTTGGGTGCAGGCGAACGGCAGAAACAGACAGAGTTAGACGTTCAGAGGGATAGGGAATTAGTGCAGGAAATTTTAAATTAAGCCTTTGAATTATGAGTGTCACAGGTGCAGTGGATTCAGCTGTGGGTTTGTGTTCATTACAAGCCCCTGCTGCAACAGTAGAGACATCATCAACCCTGTTCCTTCTCTCAGTCTGGAGCAATTAGGATACATTTACATCAAGGGCTGAAGTGGCCCAAATATATGCTTTGTATAACTTTGACACAAGTCTGATTTTTTTCAGTTTTGTATGTGGTTTTATATCAGACACATCGTCCTGTGACTGCAATCTGCAATCTACATCTGTAAGTGACTTTCTACATGTCATTTGTGCATCATCATCCAAACATTCTTAGTCCTGATCGAAGTCCCAAAACAAGAACGACCAAACCGAAGAAGTCCCATTTCAAATCCAGAATGGTCTGATTTGAGTAAAATCCCAAATCAAGACAGGAGACAGGAAGGTCCTCGTAATCAAGTCCCAAACCATGGCAGATAGGTCCTGAATAAAGTTCCATATCTAGCATGCTGTGGATAAAGTCACAAGACAGAATAGTCTTGAATTCCAGAATCAGGTCAGGAAATTGAAACATCTTAAATCAAGACAGCAGCAGTTGAAAGGAGTCCCAAATCAAGACATGACAGTCCTGACAGTCCAAAATCAGGTTAGGAGATGGGAAGGTTCTGAGTAAAGTCCTAAATCAAGACAGGAAAGATGGATAAACCATAAATCAACACTGGAAAGTCTTGAGAGAAGTCCCAAAATCAAGGCCCTAAGTAAAGCTCAAGACACCCTGTGCTTTCAAAATCAAGACAGTCCTAACTGAAGACAGCTAGGTCCTGAGTTAAGCCCTAACTAATGACAGGAAAGTCCTAAGAGAGTTCCTAAATCAAGACAGATAAATGTTAAATAAAGTCCTACATCAAGACAGAGAAGTCCTGAGTAAAGTCCCAAATCAAGACCTGGGGACAAGTCAAGCCAAGCCAAGTCAAAATGCATTCTCCACCCAGTTTAAAGCTATTTCTACACCAAGAAATTGTAGCGTGTTCCATTTTGAGGGTCTTGAGTGTAAGTCCTTCTTGCTGAAGTCAGAGTTAGTTTGGTCATATGACCCCCGTACACCTGACTATGGTATCAGCGTTGGCTAACTTGAAGTTGTTCCTAACTGGTAAGTTGTTCCCATCACATCACTTGATATGAATGGGAGCCTTCAAGGCAGAATCACATCTGAGTGAAAAATCAGATTTCAACAATAATCCTGATAATGGAGCTGTAGGTCTTGACCCTTGCTGTCAGTCAAGGACAGAAGTTGCCACGGTAATGAAGGTTGCTAGTAGTAGTTGTTGTAGCAGCGTCCTGTTTTTGGATGGCCTGCAGTTTGGTTGATGAATGGTCCTTATTATAATTGAGACATCTGATGCATCTGGGGGAGAGGGTACACTTTATGCTTCGCTTGATTGGGCCCAGGCATCTTTTAGGGGACGAGAAGGCCGCATTTGTTCTTGCAGAAATTTTGGGTCATCATGCAGGGAGGCTCCTTCGCCATTCCACAGTCCATGCAATTTAATGGTTTGGTGAACACAGTCTGTTCGTACCTGCCCGACATCTCCACTCCTTCTCTAAATTCATTGAATGGATGCATGCATTGTTTTTATGACATGAAAATCAAATGGGTGCTTACATTTTGTCAGAATTCTTACATTTATTCAGAATTTTTTTAAATGAAAGAGATTAATGTGGTACGCATACCTTTTGGCAGCCTGATCTCTGGCGGTTTGGGCAGTTTTGTAAAGACTGAATATGTCTTGTTTTGAAATTAAAGATGTAATATGTCAACCTTCATATATTCCATGGAAATTAGGTTAAAAAAAACAGCAATTAAACAGGCATTTTTGTGATGTTACATCCAACACAACAACATTTACACACCCATTGAGTCAATTTAACTCCACAATTTAACTCCACCAGCTCTTATCAGTAGTATTTTTAATGACATTCTAAATAGCATTGCAATCCCACACTTGGTGCAACTATTTGTGCAACAATAGAGAACATCCTCTAAATATTTTGAGCTTGACACTGAATGACGTTTCCTAGACTGAGCCCAACAATGCTTCCATGAAAGATACACAACCCCAGTGTACTGGTTGTCAGGTTTGACCTGAGTGTTAAGAGTACACAAGGGTTAAAGCAACAGTGAAGTCTATTATAGATCATCTACTAGGTCAGTACAGTCTGTGATGATTTAGACGGGTGGTTTTAAACTTCAGACCAGTCTTGGCTGATCCACCATAACCGTTGTAAGGGGGGTAGTGGGTATTTTAGCATTGGGGCATACCTTCTCCACAAAATAATAGCTGTGATGTCAGGTTTCTTTTGAACAAACAGGATACACAGTCCGCAGCCTGTCTGAGCGCTACTGATGAAAAAACCATGATACACAGCATTGAACCTGAATTGTGGAGGAGACATCTTATGCCAGCTTCCATTAAACCCACAGCACTTAACCCATTTCTCCCTGCCTCCTCTCCAGCCATCGCTCCGTCACATTTTCTGCTTGGTTATTGGAGCTGAACGTGATTCAATCAAGCCCGCTGATGAAGAAAAAGCATTTTTTACCCGAATGGAGCCGACGCACATAAAAAACAAAAGTATGGAGCGCGAGCAGAGCGACTACATAACAGCACTGAAGAATCCTACTTGAAGCATCTTGGAAAAGGTTTAAAAGGGCTGGATTTGAGGGGTCTCTAAGCTTATTGTGGCCAAGGGTCCAAAAGGAGATTCCTATATGGTTTAATTGGGTTTAATTGATATAGAACAGTGCTGCCCAGAGTGTGGCCTGCAGATCCAAAATCAGTCCATGAGGATGTTTGATTTGGCCCAACAGAAAAATTTAATGTAACTTCTTAATCTGACTTTAACTGTTTTACCCTATTTCATCTGCTCCTACTTCTATTAGCACTATACTACTGCTTCTCTTTTATTACTATAACTCTACTACTACTACTACTACTAATTTTACTACATCTATTAAAACTATAACTAATAATAATAATAATAATAATAATAATAATAATAATAATAATAATAATAATAATAATAATAATAATAATAATTTTACTACTTCTTCTACTATTAATGCAAGAGACATTACTAATTTTACGACACTATTTTTACTATTTATACTATTACTACCACCACTACTACTACTACTACTACTACTACTACTACTACTACTACTACTACTACAACTAGTTTTCTTCTTCTTCTTCTTCTTCTTCTTCTTCTTCTTCTTCTTCTTCTTCTTCTTCTTCTTCTTCTTCTTCTTCTTTCGGCTACTCCCTTCAGGGGTCGTCACAGTGGATCCTCCGCCTCCATCGTGCCCTATCCCCTTCCTCCTCTACTGTTACAACTACTACTACTACTTGTACTACTACTTGACTACTTAACGACTAATAGTGGCACATGCACAGCGCGAGGCTCAGGGTCTCTCAGAGTTTCACTTTTTAGAAGTTATTAATCAACTGGTTTCAACATTTTTCCTCTCAGACTTCAAAACAAGCATCAATTCTAGCGTATTTATTATATACATACAAGGCTGTCCCCGTCCCCCACACGGGACAGTCTGAGCACCTCTCATTGTTCCTGCTTCTCAGGTATGTGCCACTCATCAAATGTAGGAAAACAACAACAAGGACTGATAAAGTATGGCCAGCAGGGTCCATCTTGTCTCTCCAGAATCAGTTTGGAAACACAGGTTGGAATATGTTCTCTCAAGTCACCACATAGTCTCACACAGACACGGACACCTCACCTGTCATGAGTTCTATCAACTCATGTATTGACGGTTTCACCTCCATCAAGCATCTGGAGATCTTTCGTAATCAGAAACCCTGGATGTATGCTGAATTTCACCTGCTGCTGAAGGCATGTGACACTGCTTGCAGATCCTGCTTACAGCTCAGCCAGGGCTATCCTGAAAAGGGGAATTAAGAAACCCAGGCACGCTTAGAAGCTATCTGTTGATAAGCACTTGCTATATTGCTTGAACAGCATGTCCGGATGCTGTTCATCAACTTCATTTCTGGCTTTGACATGATCTCCCCCACCATGCTGGTCATCAAGCTCAGAGACCTGGGAATCAACACCCCCACATGTAGCTGGATCATCATCATCGATAGATAGATAGATCTCATCAAGTTTGCAGACGACACTACAGTAATTGGCCACATCAGAGACAATGATGAATCAGCCTACAGGGAGGAGATCCAGCACAACCTCATCCTCAACACAGAGAAGACACAAGGAGCCCATTATGGACTAGCACAAAGACTGGACTAGCACTCAGTACTGATACTACTTTTACTATTACTGTTACTATTGGTACTACTACTGCTAGTGCCATTTTTGCTACACTATTACTATGTTTACTACTACTACTACTTTAACTATTGCTACTGCTTTTACTCTACTTACTATTACTACTTGTACTACTACTATTATTACTAGTGCCATTATTGCTATAACATCAACTACTACTACTGCTACTACTACTACTACTACTACTACTACTACTACTACTACTACTACTATTACTACTACTACTACTACTACTGCTACTACTACTACTACTACTACTACTACT
>CM067502.1:7771283-7811283 GCA_034509495.1 Acestrorhynchus altus | reverse complement strand
AGCCTGCATTCAGCATCTGAAAAATTTAACACCCGTTAAATCACTCCCACCTGTGAGTTAGCTCATTAAAAGTGTTGCTGTCCACCTTGCTCGCTTTCTTAATCAGCTCAACCCTCTCTCTTTCTCTCTCACACACACACACACACACACACACACACACACACACACACACACACACACACACACACACACACACACATACAGCTCACCAGCTCAGAATAAAGGGAAGCAGATTTAGGAGGGAACTGCAAGTGACTGACCCTCCCCTGCTGGAGGTTTATCGAGGTAAAACTGATCAAATCTGTCCGCAGGTAATTAAGGCTCAGTGAGATGCCACTGCAGACTTGCAGGGGAGCTGGTGCTTTTCTCTGAAGTGAGCCAGTACAGCCAGTGCTTTTCTCTGAAGTGAGGCCTCTTTAGCACATTAGTTTATCTGTACACAGCACAGAGGTTCATTGGGTAGTGTTAGACTGGATAAACAAGCAAAAACACCATAATTGTGAACTAAAATGAGGATCATTTTAATTGCATTCTTGAAAAAGTCTCACCTTTTTTTATGGGCAGCACAGTTATATAGAGCTGGGTGATATATCGAGGTTTATATCGATATTGGGGTGTATGCAGAGCAGGAAATGGGCTGAGGTTATTCTGTATATGTTAAGTTTCAAATTTTTTTTTAATAATGTTCTGTTTCGATCTTGCAGGAACCTTTTTTTTCTGCTGCCTCACTTTGCTCCGCCCCCTGCTCTAAGATCCTCCTCTACTCTGCTCCCCTTCAACCTCACTTATATACAATGGCGATGGGCTTTCCTTGAGACCGGCCCTCTACAATTGGAGTTGTACACCCCTGGATTTTTGGTTCCCTGCCAAAGCCTGTATTTTTGACTACTGTGGTTGTTCCAAACCATGCTTAAACACAGTACAGTGAACCGTGCTTCAGGCTGCTTGAAGAGGTTGGCTGGGGCATGCTTCAGTTGTGCTCAGCACTCGGTACACATCCAGTGGGAGCACTAATCGTGCCCAAACATGGAACTCAAACGTGAAGCAAGTGCTGCTGCCTCAGTAATATCTTCTTTAACATGCTGCACAATCAACAGGACTTTCCTGTGCTTCATCATGCAATGCAGGCCTGATCTGGACTGCTCATGTGTGTTCATTTACCACATTATTATTATGGAATCAAGAACAGGCGTATAGTTTCATAAACCTGTCATAACATTTTTTACAGTAAGATAAACCTGCATTTCCAAGAAAAAGGTTCTCTTACTAGCAGGTTTAGATAACCAGCTAAACACCCCAGAACTGAACTGGATTTCAGTTTTCTGCCACTCCAGCACCAGTCGCTCAATTCCACTCCCTCAGATTTCATCATTAGCAACAAGACATTTGTCAGTGGTGCTTCAGGTGGCCAGAATGAAACCTACTGTGGTGGTGTGTTGCACTGATCTGTAGCCGGTCTCAAGTCCGATATCTCCACCCAACTGGAGTTTCATACAGAACACACGGGCTAAACCCCCTCCGACTTACTACATCAGGCCATGTGCATGTTTCAGTTGATTATACCTAACTCAATGTGGCAGCAAATTGCTGGAGATACAACTTCTAGTGCAGTCAAGCACACAGGTGCACCAAGAGGGAGTTGTTGCAATTAATTAAGCTGGGAACGCTGTGTGTGTCCGTATATGTGAGTGTATGTGAGGACGCAGAGGAGTGACTTGTAATTAATTAAGCCACGGATTTGCGCAGAGGGTAATAAGATGGCTTTATTGCATATGCACCACCAATGTTTACAGTCAAACATGATATCCTGCATGGCAGCGAATCTGCAAGACAGAAAACACCTATTATAGAAAACTGTTCATGGGGTGTGAGGCAGTGCTGAACATTTGTGGGAAGGTGTGTGTGTGTGTGTGTGTGTGTAATAAGGTGTCTGTCAAGCTGAAATGCGATTGTGATCACCATGTGTTGTGTAGGCCACAGTGCACAACCTCTCGTGATACTGTAATTATTATGATTATGCCATAATAATGCCCACCCCCCCCCACGGCCCTGCACTACCTGTCCTCAGTGATGCTGTCCTCATTGGGATCCTCAAATTGGCTCACTTACACCACATTACAGACTTCATTACCAGTTTTTGATTGGACTTTCATATTAATACTTTGTATCTTACATTCTCACATTCTCTCACAACTCATACTCGTCCAAACCCTGCTCACACTTTAGCTGTAGCTCTTTAGGGTTCTGTTTCTATTACTTTAGTCCCGTTCTCTTTCTTCTTTTTCTTGTTTTATGTCTGTGCTCTACGGTGTCGACCAGAGGAGGATGCGTTCCCCTTTTGAGCCTTGGCTCCTCCCAGTGAATGCATGGTTTTGTGCCATGGAGTGTCATGGAGACACTCTGAATGGCAGCAGGTAATCTTCAGTGATGGGTTTTAGTCTTGGTGGAGATGACCGATGCATGTATGGAGACACTGTGACACAAGATGAATGGTTTGTTGTCACACATCACATGTCCAGAAGGACTGATGTCATTCTGTGTGGTGCGATTTCGGACAATGCCAGCTCACCTTTGGTCTTCATTACAGGCACTTTGACAGCTGAATGTTACGTTAAGGAGATCCTACAACCAGTAGCCCTACCTTACATGCTCTGGAGCAATGTTCTAACACAACACTGTTTTCACTGAAATCTACACCAAACCCTAACCTTACTCATAACCATACTAACCCTAATCTTATCCCTATCCTAAGCCTAAGCCCAACCATAGCCTGCGATGTACAAAAACACACACTGTCACTCTGATCACACTCAGATGGGCCTTACATTTTATCAGCGATAGTCTGTGTGAGCAGCATCCTGCATCCGAGTTTTCTGTCAGCACTTTTCTCATCCCCACTTGTAATGCATTCTCACATCTCAATGCATCATAATAGAAACCTTTAGTACAAAGCATGCCTGAATGGAGCGACTGATGATGTGAGTCAGGTTTTTTCTCTCCACATAAACGATTGTGATGTATAACTCCTTCAAGGCAGCTACTAGACATACTGTAGGATTAACAAAACACACTGACATTTTGTTATATTGCTATATTAACACCACCTCTAAAGCTGAAACAGCTTTCTGGCTTGCCTGGTATTTACACTGTATATACCTTTATTGGAAACTTTTCCCAGACTATATTATAGATCCCTATGGAAACTGTAGCCTGTCTTTTGCTAACTTTTTTTAGCTGCTTTTTTTTTTTTTTACCCCATTCTGAATTATTGAACAACTTATAAGTACAGGAGGGCTGTTGACCAGATATTATTTGGGAGGTGGCGGCTCTTTTTGTTACACATCATAGTCATTAATGAGTACAGAGTGGGTCCAGCACCCCCCAAAAATACAGCAGCTCTATGGTCAGAAACTGTCCGTTAATGAAGGAGGATAGTACACTCACTGACCAAAACATAAAGCATTGAACAAAATAATAAATAAATGAAAAACACACCGATATAATTACCTCAGCGTGCAGCTATGTCTCAGGGAGATATGTAGATGATTACAGATGTGGTTTGATTACACACCGAGTCTTGGCACAAGAGGGCAGAAAGTGTTTCCCCCCACTGCCCCATAAAAAGGCCCAGCTGCAACATCTGTGGGCGAATGTGTCGTAAGATGCCATACAGAACTGTATCTCATCTTGTATCCAGGCAATAATTCCATTTATCCTTTCACTCAATTATTTATATATATATCAGTAATCATTTACATATATCATCATTAAATTCACACATAGAAGTCTTGTTATATTTCAACTCCTTCTAGCTGCATCATTTTTTTGCAGTTCAACGGTTGGACTAGTCTCTAACTCCCTGTTTCCTGCACAGTTTTGTGCTTTTCCTGCTCAAGCACACCTGATTCAACTCACCTGCTAATTGCCAGGTTTAGTAAGTCTTTTAGAGCAGGCAAATCAGAAAACTGTGCTGAACTCCAGCCCTGCTCTAACTGCACACCAACAAAGGTGGAACTAAAAACTGAGGCGTTTCTAATAAAGTGGGCGGTGAGTAAAGCTATATTTCTCTGCTAGATGATACATACAATGGCTTTTTCTGATGTTTAGTTGAATGATCGGGCCTAATGTGGTCTAAGGGGTTAAACCTGTTTTAACAAATAGCCATACAAAGCAGCAATGCACAAACATGCAATCACACGTATTGACATTTTCAAGTATATGTCAGCTTCAGAAAGTCTTTTGTAAAAAAATCTTCTTGACACAAAAACCGCCTTAAAAATAAAGTCCTTTGGGCTTTTTGTATTACATGTTTACACAATGCCTCTACCTTAAAAGTGCAGAAATAAATAATGTTTTCTTATCCTTGAGCAAAATGCAGACCATGAAGTGGCTTTGTAAATATCTGTTGAAAAACGCACTTTTACTTGACAAGATAATATCTGGCATATCTGACAGAGGAGCAAAGACTTGCATCAAGAGTAGCACAGTCTTAGGCCACAGTGCTTTTTTTTTTTTTAACACACTCTCACCATAATGGTCTTCAAGCTGGCATGCATAGACATTGCTAGCCCAGGAAATGTCCCAGACGCAATGTAGAGTCACTCCATGGAAAACATCTGAGTCAATATATAGAGTGGCTCCAGCAGTAACCTAGAATGACACTGAAGCAGCAACGTTAGTAGAGTCACTTCATCAGCAGGGCTAGTGAAATATCCTAGCTGTGATTTAGAGTCACTACAGCGACAGGCCTAGAAAAATCTGCAAAAATCTGCAATGTAAAGTCAGTTTGTCAGGAGACTTGGAGAAATCCAAGTCCGAATGTTGAGCCAGTCTGGCAGTTGGCCTGGGAAAACATCCAAGCTATTATGTAGAGTCACTCCAGCAGCAGGCACAGAAAAAACATCCAAGATGTCATGTGGGGAAAATCTGGCAGTGGGCCTGTTAATATCCAATCCATGATGTAGAGTTGTACAGGTGACGGGCCTGAGAAAATATCCAAGCTGTGATGTAGAGCTATTCCAGGGAGCCTGAAAAAAAAAATCCAAGCCATTATGTTGAGTTACAGCAATGGGCCTAGGAAAACATCTGAGCAACAATGTAGAGCCACTCCGGTGGTGGGGCTGGAAAAAAAACAAACAAACCTTGCTGCAATGTATTGTCACTTCGGCAGCAGGCCTAAGAGTACATCTAGTCAAAATATGGAATCACTCCTCTGCGAGTGGAAAAATCCTGGTGAACCAATGAGCCACTCCGGTATAGTGGCTTAGAGAAAAAATTCTAAGATACTATGTAGAGTTGTTCCAGCAGAGGTCCTTGGAAAACATTCCAGGTGCAGGCCTAAAATATCTAAGCTGTGATGTAGAGTAAATTTGCTGGCAGACATGGAAACATCCACATTGCAATGTAGAGTTGCTCCAACAGGGGGCCTGGGAAATAAATCCAAGTCACTATGTAGAGTTGTTCCAGCAGTGGCTTGATAAAACTTTGAGCCATGATGTAGAGTAAATCCAGTGTGGACCTGGGGACAATCCCTTTGGAGAGTCACTTTCGAAGCAGGACTAGGAAAATATCTGAGCTACAATAGTGCTCTAGTGGCGAGCCTAGGAGAACATGCAAACCATGGTTTAGAGTTGCTTCAGAAAAACATGAACTGCTATGTAGAAGCGTTCTGGCACCAGGCCTGGGAAAACATTCAATCCACAATGTCTTCTGGTTTGGAAAGTGTCATATATACAAGGTAGCGTCATAAACACTTGGGGGGGGAGTCTCAAAGCCTTACAGAAAAGCCGACATACATATACAAGCAAATATGTTTTTGGGCTTCTTTTTAAATGTACCATGGAGGCAAAAAAACATCAGAGTTGATACGTAGAGTAGGTTCAGTTGCAACCTAGGATGACATGGAAACAGCAGCATTAGTAGCGTCAATTCATCAGCATGGCTAGTAAAACATCCAAGCTATGATTTAGAGTCAGTTCAGCAGGAAAAATCCTTTCTGCAATGTATAAATGGTTATGACATCCTGAAGATAAATGGTTGGCAATCTAAGCTCAGATAGACGCATACTAGTACAACAACTTGAAATGGCAATGTCTGGTCAACAGTAGTTAAAACTGTAATTGAATAGGTCATCTTTGACTACTCAGCGTGACTGATCAATATGGTAATTGACCTTATATGGCCACAATCTTAATTAAAAATCCCTTTCAAGCAACTGAGAGAGTATAGTAGAATGTAAAAGTGATGCTTTTTAAATCATAATTTAATTTTAAAATTCTGATTTATTTTATATTAATTACATTTGAAGTGACCTATTTTAAGCATTTTTGTTTTAATGTTGATTAGTAAATTATTTAAACTAACCTTTTCACAATTTTTTTTTTTTAGATGAAATACTATAGTTATAGTTACCCAGTTTAATCAGTCAATCAAACAAGTTTTATATTGTTTTTTACAATGATGGCATTGTTGCAAATCCGGCTCCAAGGCTCTTATGAGTAAGCCAGTGGGCAACAGTGGCAACTAAAAACTCCCTTAGACTAAGAGAAAAATCCTTGGGAGGGGAACCCATCCTCCTCTGGTCGACACCAGATAACACAAACAAAGCATGAAAAGAACAAAGAGAACGGGATAATAGAAACAAAAGAATTATGAACTGCAGCTAAAGTGTGAGTAGTGTTTGGACGAGTATGAGTTATGAGAGAATGTGAGAGTGTAAGATACAGGCTAAGTATTAATGTGCAGGTTAAACAATCACAATCTGGTAATTCAGTCTCTAATGTGGCGTAAGTGAGTCAAAATAAGAATCCCAAAGAGGACAGCATCACAGAGGACAGCGGGGTAGTGAGAGGCTGGGTCAGGTGACATCAGGGTAGATCAGGTGGGACAGGGCATCTCGATACATGAGAAAGAGATAGAAAGAGAAACAGATGGAAGGAAAACAACAAAGGGTTAGGAAAGTTTACGTGAATGCTAGAGAGGGGGAAGAAGGTAATGGCACCCAGCCACCAGCGGACTTGAACCAACATCAGCCAGGCAGCACGAGCCGCTCAGGACATGGGAGAGAGAAAAAGAAAAAGAAAAATGTGAACACGTTTAGGAGTCACTGAAAAACTTGTAATGGAGGTGGTTCAGTAAGAGCTGCTGTATTGAATAGAAACCTGTATAACAGGAAAACAGATTTAGATTTAGGTTTAAAAAGCTACACTACAAACTGGACTAGGACACTATGAACTTGTTAATATGACAACCTTGTCAATGTAAACAAAAATGTCTTTATCAATGTGGCTGGTCATAATTAAAGCCGAGTTTTCAGTTAGCAGTGCTGCACTATTGAACAAAACAATAGATTGCCCATGGATCAATTTATGCTTCATTCTAATGAGAGCAGAGGGAATTAATGGCCCAGTGACAGTATCTTTACAGGCATTCTTCAATTTGATTTAATTAAGAGAGCGTGTTTTTGTGCTGTTTCTTAGTCGCTATAAGTCAAATGTGAACACTGGCAGGGCTTGACAGTCTATGGCCTTGGACATGTTTAACAGGGATTAATAGGCACCGGCGCTGCTGATGGGGTGGCAGCGAGCTCAGAGGACGAAGCGCCAATGGATGGTAGCTCAGGAAAAAGAAAGAAAGAAAGAAAAAAAAAAAGTCAAGCGGAGGCCCAAAATGGCTTTGGGCTGAAAATGGATGCCCTCATTTAAAAGAGATTTTTCCCATGTCTTGCTGCAAGGTTTTAGATGAGGTATTGTTCAGGCGTTCTAAAAGGCAGCAGCAGGGAAATGGAGGGAATTATTACTTTGACCATTCTCCCTGCCTCAGTTCATCCATATTCTAGCCTCCTCAGGAGACTCGTTGTTTTAGGAAATGAATAAGGCCTAGATCTATGAAATGTACATAGTTTCACTTTTAAACCAAGTGTAAACAATCTTAGATCGTTTCTCACTGAAGCTTCAAAGCTAGAATTGGGAGTAAGCGGAAGCTTATACTGCTTCAGTTGGCATTTTGCTAACTGCGTCTGTGATCATAAATAATACCTCAATGTGTGTGGAGTTGTTGACTAATTTGAAAATATGTGGTGAACAGGACTTCATTTTTTGCATATTCAGCTTTCTTTCTTCAATACATTTCAATCGACGGCCATAAAACTGCCTCAATTATCACTGAATCAAATCAGTAAATGATCATATTGCTTTCCATTTGTTTTTATTTATTTATTCTTGTCTTATTTCTACCCTTTCCTTTCAGTTTTAGGAACACAGTGTACAGGATATGCCACAGTGTACAAATCCCAAGTGGCTATCATAGGGGTCCAAGCACCCAGCACTGTTTATGAGAAATGATAGGCAATGTTTTTAGGACTGACCTCGATTTATAAGAGATTTAGAAGAGGGGTTTTAAAAGAGGAAACTGTTGAACATAATGCATTAAATAATTCCACACCAATCACCACCTTTTATTTCAGAACCAAAATGTGCAGTGCATAGGTTTTGAAACTTTTGCATAGACCCATTGTAACCCTAACCCTAACCCTAACGTAATTTGTCCTCCGTACTAACCCTATATATATATATATATATATATATATATATATATATATATATATATATATATAGAGAGAGAGAGAGAGAGAGAGAGAGGGAGAATACTTGTTTCTAGTATCACAGCTAAACTAAATGTTTCCAGTACCTCTACCTGGCTGCTGTGTCTGTAGTATTCCAGCTCCAACCCTGCTGAGCCCGGCTGCTCCGGTAGCTTGGATAATATTTGAATGATTGTTTTCAACTGAACGTTGTGTTCTGCAATGCATCTTGGACAGTGTGTGGACAGTCACTGTCTTGTCTTTTGGGAAGGGGCAAAAGGATTCACGTGGCAGAACTAACATGCATGCCGACCAGACCAGCTCAAATGTTGGATATATCACCAAAGTCCACGTGACTTAGTTATAGAATGGTGAGATCTTATATGACAAGACAATGGAGCGCTTAGTGGAGTCAGTCTGAAAGCGTGTGTGTGTGTGTGTGTGTGTGTGTGTGTGTGTGTGTGTGTGTGTGTGTGTGTGATAAGCCAGTTAACTTGCAGAGTAATGAACAAAATCAGTATGTTGCTTAATAACACAGCAAGGTGCAAGACTGGCTACCATGAGCACTATAGACACCCAAGACAGTTTAATGCTATTACAGAGAATACTGCCACAGCAATGCAGACGCACACACACACACACACACACACACACACACACACACACACACACACAAATGTACATGCAAGGCACATTTGCCAGGTATAGGAAGAAGGAGTGCATGTAGCAAGGACACCCGCGGACAATGAGAGGAGATAAGGTTGAGCTATATTATTGCTCAGCTCAGTCCTGATCCCCAGCCTGAGGTTATCACCCACAATTCAGAGTCCACCTCACACACACATTCAATTCGGTGCCGCGAAACGACAAAGGCTCAAATGCCATCCTGCTGAGGTGGGTAAATTCTGCCTTGCAGTCATCGTGATGACATTTCAGTGGCCGGGACAGACTTTCCATATGCGACAAAGCCAGAACAACTAATCCTGCTTCAATATGCACATGCTATCGTGTTTGTGTACAATGTGGTGATTAGTGAGCTCCAAGCAGCTATGCTGAAACAATCTGATGACATTTTATGGAGATTATTTCTCTGCATCTGTGGTGATGGGGTTCAGGTAGGAGGACCAGTCGTAGGGAAGAGTTTCTAAACACGGTTTCCACCCCTTATGCATTTAGTATTTAATTAGTCAGTACCTGTCAGAGGCAACCTGACATCACAAAAATGTGTGCATATACAAATAAAGACAACCCCAACAATTTGCATTAACATATTTAATAATTCATAACGAGCTCCCATCCACTGGTTGCAGTTTTTCCAGCCATGTCCTCAAAGAACAATTGAGAATACGGTGACACCAGCATGCTGCTTTTGTCTGATATGGAGCTTTAACAAAAGACAGACATTTCACCTTCTGCTATGTTTATGATTAGTGTTAGGCTCAGGGTAAGGGTTAGGTTAAGTTTAGGCTATGGTTAAGGTTATTGTTAGGGACAGATGAAGTGTAGATTAAGTTTAAATTATGGTTCAGATTAGAGTAAAATTTACATTAAGTTTAGTTTAAGAGGAGATTTGGGGTTGAGTTTCCTTTAGGTTAAGATTAGGGTTTGGGTAAGGTTAGGTTCAGGTTGAGGTGTGGGGTTCTAGTAACGAAGTTGCAGTGGTTTCTTTGTACCATTCTCTGTCGAACACTGTATTTAATATATCTTGATTCTGAAATGGTATTTTAGTGACATATAACTGAATTCCTCTTGAGACCAGGCTGCTCAGAGGTTAGCTTCGTTACTTTTGCACTACAGCTGTTACATTAATGTTGCTAATAAACAATGGAAAAGCTGTGTCTCTGGCTGAGGCCCTAATCTCACACTCTAATGTCACACTTGCCATTTCTCACACATTTTAATGACTCCTCAGTCCCCTCACTCCAGACTTCATTGATTAAACACACTCTGGACAGGCAATAACAGCCCCCTTAAAGAGTTAAGGAGAACACCCTCACTCATTCGGTAATGTATTTATTTATGTCTTTATATGGACAACCCACATTGTTGGTTTGGAATGAGCACGATGCTACAACCAACATACTTAACAGTAGGTTCTTCGGGTTGATCGCCTCATCTTCATTCCTCCGAACATATCCCTTATCATTGTGGCCAAACAACAACACTTGTTTCTCATCTGCCTATAAAACTTTCATTCAGCAGGCTTTGTCTTTTGCTTGTGTTGTGTTGAAGGTGGCTTTTCTCTGGGATGGCAGCCTCTTGGTCCATTGCAATGAAAATCTCACTGGACAATGACACGGGATTTGGCAGCTTCCGGTTAATGGCAGGCCTGTGCCTTGAAGGGTCTTGTGTTGTTCCTGATCCATGACACCAACCACGGTAACCATTGACATTTATAAAAACAGAAAAAAACATGCCTTAATGCTAATGATTGTTCATCTCTGATGTCATATATGTCTACGTGAGGCTTTTCATGAACGAAACAGACATGTCTAAGCCTGGTTTTGAAATTAAACTATCTAAACTAACTATCTAACTCTCAAAGAGCTGATCCAATATATCAATGTCTCAGAACAGTATCAGAGTATTATACAATGAATCCTTTTGGATTAGCAGATGATATAAATGTGAAATTAGGTGAGAGGGAATCCTCTTTTTATTTATTTATTTATTTGTTTGTTTGTTTATTTATTTATTTTTCCAGGGTGCCCTGAAGAAGAGTTCTTGACTGATCTTCAGACAGACTGTGTACAAATGGAAGACATTCACGACCATTATTACTTTTCACAGGAGCCAACAAAGATGGCACCGACAGCAAGGTGTGCAATCGTCCACAAGGTCACAATGGAACCCGAGCTAACCTTTCTTCCACTGGCTAGTGTTACTGTTCACAAGTCCACCATCTGCAGAACAATGAAGAAAAATGGTGTGCATGGGAGGGTTGCAAGGAGAAAGCTGCAGCTCTCTAAAAAGAATATTGCTTCCCAAATGCAGTTTGCTAAGTATCACATGGACAAGCAGGAACCCTGTTGGAACAATGGTTTGTGGACAGAAATAAAGATTTTGATTTAAATGAGAAGCGTTATGTTTGGAAAAAGGTAAACACTGCATTCCAACATAAAAACCCGATCCCGTTTCTAATATGAAGTAGTAGTATCATGTTTTCAGTCTGTTTTGCTGCAACTAAACCAGAACAGCTTGCTATAATCGATGGAACAATTAGTTCTGAAGTCGACCAGAAAATTGTTAAGGAAAATGTCAGGACATCTGTTCTTGAGCTAAATCATGTGGGTCATGCTTCAATGCCTAAGCAAGAACGGTTTAAGAATAATAAAGTTAATGTTTAGGAATGTCCTGACCATAATCCAATGAAAAAGTTGTGGAAGGACCTGAAGCAAGCAATTCATGGGAGAAAACCAACCAACATCAGAGTTGAAGCTGGTTTCTGCTGAGAAGTGGGGTAATATTCCTCCAAGCTGAAGTAAAGGACTAATCAACAGTTACCATAAATGTTTAGTAGCAGTTGTTGCTGCAGAAGGGGGTCACACCAGATACTGAAAGCAATGCCACTCACAGATATATAACACTGGGTCATTTTCCTCAATAAAGAAAATGACCAGGTGTAAAATGTGTTTCATTTGTTTGATTTGTTTCTCATTATCTGCTCCACAGAAAATTCTAAATGGTTCACAAACTTTCAAACAGCACTGCAGAGAAGAAATAATGGTTCATTGGTCAATTTAGATGCTTTTGGTCTGTGCCAAATTGCACCAGTGTCTTTGTGGAAGTGGACCCAGACCCATCTCTTGGACCGAGACCCATCTCTCACCTGATGATATGCACCAGAATCACCAGGGTTAAGTTAATGTTTTGGACTAAAGTGACCCCAGTGTTATCAACTCTCGCAGCAATTTCCTTTATTAACGCAATGAGTTTACAACCATTTTTGCAGGCTGTCCTTCTTCCTTTTGTGGAGTAAATCTTTCCGCAAGCTGCCCTCAGGATCGAAAGCTCCAAAGGAGCGAAGCAACAGGATACAAAGTGCCTGAGAGCAGACATCACACACCTGCTCCTAAATAGAAAGGAGCAGAAACAAAGGTACTCCTTAGTCTTTATCTTTGAATCTCTCTCATTCTCTAACACCCCCCCCCAAACACACACACACACACACACACACACACTGACATACTACTTCTCCTCCACCCCCCTCCTTTTAACTGCAAGCCCCAAAGCCATCCTGTCCATCAAACTTATCAACGGGCGGCACCATCATGACCGCAGTAATTAAAAGTCAGCCATATATCTGGGGAGCGATAAGTGCGAGTGAGACAGTGTAAAAACGAGAGACCCAGGATAATGAGGGGTTGGGGACTGGTGGGCTGGTTTTAATCAGGGGAACTTTCACAGCTAATTGGAGATGAGCCGAACTCGCCTGACCAGGAGAGACATGCGGACATGCCGGCCCTCGGGACCTGGTGGGACGTCACCATGCTCCCTTGGCCTTCCTTCTATCTTAATTGCCATATTAAATTATGTTAATGTTTTGTCACCCCTTTTCTTGTTAAAAGGTGCTTTTTTACACCAAACTAATTCAAAGTTAGCAAAGGCTTTGTGGAACGTTGAGCACTTCCTAAATCAGGAACAAAACTACGGTAATTTATAGTAGACCTGCTAAAGGAGAGGGTAAAAAAACAACCTTGCAGTTGAAGTCGATTAGATCTAATGAGACAGCCAATGTAGATAATAAACAAAAACTCTGGAATACAAACAACCACAGCAGCTCTTGGTCAATTAGTTATGAACGGAAACATTTGGTCTTAAGCCTTTCAAAGTTTTCCGGATCCTGATGAACAATCAAAGATGGGGAAGTAGGCCTGATTCTGCCAAAAACTATTATGTTACTGACATCCATTGTTGGGATGTCTTTCAGCACAGCAGGGTTGGGGAACCAAGGGCCAGAGTCTAGCACATATGCTAAACTTGGCAATTAACTTGTGAGTTGAATCAGATGTGATTGAGCAGGAAAGCTCAAGTAATCCGGCCCCCCAGGACTCGAGATCCCCAATCCTGCAGTATGGTTTACTGATTACCTGCTAAAAGTACGTAATCTGTAATCTAATTCCAGCAGGCACAAGCCGAGCTTGAACACATTATTCCTTTTAAACAACAGTTGGGAAAATAAATATTCTCTTGAAAATCCAGACCTTTATTGGTCTGAGTTGTTTCTTAAGAGTCAATGTGGTTGAAAAGCTGGTTATCCAGGTGAAAATGTTCTCTGTTTACTCAAGTAAGACCTGCATTTATTGAAAAAAGTCCTGTAGTCGAGGCTTCAGCATATTGGTTGTCTAGATTGCATAGGTTGATCATGCACGTAGACCATCTAAACCATCAAGCTCAAACAAAAACTGGTCAAGAATTCCAACGACAACCAGTTTAGCTAACTTGAGCAGCTTTAGCAGTCCAGTCTGTTTATTTTCAGCACCTTCAGGGTAAAATAAAGTTAATTAAAGAAAGAAAGAAAGAAAGAAAGAAAGAAAGAAAGAAAGAAAGAAAGAAAGAAAGAAAGAAAGAAAGAAAGAAAGAAAGAAAGAAAGAAACTGAAGCCTGAACTTGGCCTCAAATATGGTTTCATATCTGCAGTTACTTTGGCCAAATTGTAGTTCCTCCACAAGCAGCCTGCTCCAGCGTCACAGTCTGAACTGCACTTACTGTAGTGCTTTTCCTTCATTCTTCAGCTCCTGAATTAAACTGTCTCTCATTCACATGTTTACCTTATCTGTTTGTTATGTGTTATTATATATTCTTAGCCTGAAGTTCAAACTTTATAATGCTTATAATGACAAGCCATGATGTTGCTTAGTAACATCAGAAGAAGCGTTTCTTTTTCACTCGAGAAGGGAAAATGCATGCTTGTTTCTTCCTTTTGGGGAGAGCGTCCCCCGTGCTCACTGGAAAGTGGGGCAGGGAGACCCTGGTACTGTGCCCCTGCTGGTCATGCACAATAATGTATTTGCAGGTGAAACAGCAGGGCATGGAGGCCACATACGAGGACCACGTGGTAGGGTGTGTACCACTCCAAAATGAAAACAGGGGAAAGTAAACACGCCTCAATTGCATTGGGTGAATTCATGCTGTTACCTTTTTAGGACGTAAATGCACTGCCTTCAGCTAACTTCAGCAAGCAAGCTGCACAGCGTGATCCGTGTGTGACTGGGGGTTGTTTATTTTAATAACATGACCAAATGAAGTCTTATGGGTCATCAAAAAAATGAAAATCACATAAATTAAATCAACCTGAGGGGAACTCGTCGTAACTTCACCTTCACCCAGTTGTACAGTGCATCTGAAAATATTCACATTTTGTCACATTAGAGCCTTATTTCAAAATGTATTTATTCCTCAACACACACACACACACACACACACACACACACACACACACACACACACACACACACACACACACACACACACCCCACAATGACAATGAGACAAAAATTGTTTGAATTCTTTGAAAATTTATTCCAAATAAAATAAGCATTCACAGTCTTGGCCATGACACTCAAAATTGAACTCAGGTGCATCTTGTTTCCACTGATACCTTCAGTTTCTACAGCTTGACTGGACACCTGTGGTAAATTCAGTTGATTGGACATGATTTGGAAAGGGACACCTGTTTATTTAAGGTCCCATAGTAGAGAGTGCAGGTCAGAGCACAAACCAAACCATGAAGTCTACGGAATTGTCTGTAGATCTCAGAGGCAGGATTGTATTGAGACACAGATCTGGGGAATTTGCTGCATTCAAGGTCCCAATAAGCACAGTGCCCTCCTTCATCCATGAATGGAAGAATTTTAAAACCACCAGGACTCTTCATAGAGCTGGCTGCCCGGCCAAACTGAATGATTATGGTAGAAGGTCTTACACAGGACGGTGACCAAGAACTCACTCTGAGAAAGCTCCAACATTGCTATATTGGAAAAAAGAGATTTGTCATTGTGGGGTATTGTGTGTAGAATTTTGAAAGAAGGGAGGAAAAAATGAAATTAATCCATTTTGGAATAAGGCTGCAACATTACAAAATGTGGACAAAGTGAAATGCTGTGATTGCTTTCTGCATCAGAACTGGAGACGTGCATCTTGGTGTATTTGCAACCTATGATGGCATGCAACCATGCAATCTCAGCTGTGGTCAACCTTTACACCTATATCAACATTACTCAAATTTTATATTTTGTATTAGGGTAGAATACTGCAAACATGTTCTTTATTCATAGCTGCAGCTGCAGTCACTGGCACACACTGCATGACAATGGCTACTTTACATGCTCCCTAACAATCCATTAATCTAACTAATTGTTCAGAATAGAATATGTCTGTGTGTACACTTTGATCGGATATGAGTAGTCGGATTGAGCCCATTCCAATTCCAATTTCTATTGGATTGAACAAAGTGGGTAATCCCTTATATTGTCCATTAAATAGAAGAATACGAGCCATGTAAACATCTCTATCTGATTACACCTCCAGTAGTAAAGTTTAAGTATGTTCTGTGCACGTTGTTTGGGAACTTTAAAAAGTTTTTACACCAAATTATGAAGAGATGAATGTTTCTAAAGTCAGCGTGTTACAAAGCTAAAACCCAGAAAAGCGGTTCTGATCCATCTACATTTCCGTTTTACAAAATTATGAATGAATTAATGGGAGATTGAGCCCTTGATAACACAGACGAAAATGCCATGGATGTTGGGTTTGCTGGAAAACTAACGAAGGTACGGAAGGCATTTTTGGGAAAGGCAAGGCAAAAGGCAAAATCCAACTGGTTTAAGTTGGCTAAGATGCTTTAATGTGCAAGGTGGTTGAAAAGCTGGTCATCTAGGCAAAACATACCCTGTGATGGTCAGTTAACTGGCTAGATCACAAGAAGTGTAATGTATGTTCCCTTTGATTGTGCTCATACTTGGTAAAGCTGGTCAACTAGCTGGGCATGTCTGCCAATCAGCTTGGTCCAACTTGTTCATAGTGGTGGTACATGTTCATCGTTTTGGATCGGATTGCTTGCAGTGTGCATGTAAACACAGATTTTCATCAGATTGTTGAGTAGAGTGCAAAGAAACACCCTGGTGTGAATTCATTTGGATTCGGGAAAATCTTTCCATGTAAACATAAACAGTGTCATGGTACTCATTGAAAGGCTGCCTTAGGAGTTAGATACCTGCTTCCAGGCAGAACAAAATCTTAAAATTAATTGCACATCTTTCATGTAATGCATCCACATATAAAGCTCTCAGCAGATGTTTCAAAAGCTCTGCCTACTGGTTACTTTCATTGCATTTGTTCTGCCTCAGAGGTAACGCTGCCTTCAGAACCACTTTGAATAGTTTTGCACGCAAACGCACCAGCTGTGGCCCAGCAGTGCCGTGTCTTTGGCCAGAAGTGGCCCACATACCTGGCTAAGGTATTTGTATATGACTGCATAACCTGTTACTAACCAGCTGAAAGCAAAAGAAAAATGTATAAACGTGTAGAGGTCAGACGAAATTGTACTTATTCTTTTATAGACATGCTGGCACATTCACATTGTTATTCCTTGAAGATTATGCTGGTAGCTCTTTTCTCTTTGTGTTTTGGGGCATGCCGTGAAATCCAGCATTGTTAGTGCATGTCTCAAGGTAACCTGTCTCAGTTGCCGCTTTGTTTCAAAAAAAAAGTGAAAAAACCCTAACTGTCCTTCAGCTCATATACAGCAGGAAACAAAACAGCTGGGACACACTGAGCGCGAAGGCCAGCATCAATGTACCTTTTTTCCTCAGCCAGGGACAGTGGGATCTTTTTTCTTTTTTTTTTTTTCCCCTTCTCAAGCTTGGGGAATATTTAGAGCGCCTCGCTCGCTGGGCTGCCAGACATGGCCAGAGCTCTAATGATCAGTCTGTGGCTCACCTTGCCTGAGGACTGACAAATAAACGTCACCCTTATTATTCTGACAAATGTCCTCTGTCATCTGGCTGACAGACGTGGCTTCTGCAGGCCAGGCGCGATAGATAGCGTTTGAAAGTGGGCGTCTGCCCCGTTACATGTCACCGAGCTCGCTTGGCAGGGACAGGACGGATTGACTCATGCGCTGTATAATGCAGGGACTTTTTTTGGGAGAAAGCTGACGAGCTCAGCTTGAGTTGTCATGCTAGCTTGTGGTTAGGTTAGTAGAAGCTTATGGGTATGGAAACCTGGCACTGGCAGGGGTTCAGAAAATGGGTGTGTGACAGTCGCAATAAGGTTTCACTTGTCTGTCAAAGAAAAACACACTTCAGAAGCATTTCAGGTAAAAAACAAACCCACTTGGACCAAAGAAAAGCAGAGTGTGATTAAAGATTAAAGTCCTCCTACTTTACTGCTAATACACAGAGCCTATTGACTGGTCTTGTTGGACCCGCTCTTCTGCATTGATGTCTAATTTCCTCTCATCAGGACTGTCTAGCTGCTGCAGAGATCCCCTTTGACTGTAGGCCGTGTCTGACGGGGGAAGAAAGCCTTGCCAAAAAAAATTGCCATTCATTAGTAAACAAACAATTTGCAATGACACTTAAAAGGGAGCACTTAAAAAACCTGCACGCTGCTGAAGGCATGAATCAGAGTCTGATAGGGGCAGATCTGTCAGATGTTCCATAAGCAGCCTGGCTTCCTTTAATCAGGAGTAGCTTCAATCTGAAAGCAATCAGGCTATTACACACCCAACCGCTGGTAATTAAAACAAACAGACCGAAATGATGAGCACTACGGAGCTGCAATTAGAGCAAGCAGAAACCTACAGAAGTCTATAGCTCACAGCTTGGGCTACAAGTCTTGACTGGATTGGTCAATTCTCAAGAGTCAAGAAGGTTTTACAGCTCCTGTTGGCTCATTTTAGCCTTCACCTGTGTGAAAATGAGAGTATTTAGTGGAAAGGAATGGTCAGAACCCTATACTATATAACAGATCTAGATTGCAAACAGCTAAGTTTTCTCACAACGATAAGAACTTTGCCTGTCTTCAGCCCTATTTGAATGGATTCATTTAAACCAAGGAGGTGAAGTAATGTATTTTTGCTGAAGAACATCTGTGAAGTCCATGACTCACATGGGATATGCAATCATGCCATGAGATGCACTGCCACCTTCTGCAAAAAAACATACATTATATGTGGCTTTACTACTGATTAGGGGCATTGCTTGGCCTGGTCTTCTGGGGCTATAAGACCTCTGACCCCATTGGAAGATCTGGCCTCAATACGAAAGCAAAAGTGTCTGCTGGAGGTCTCCAAAACAATAAAAAAAAGAGAACAGAATGAAAAATCCAGAGGTCCCAGCTTTTTGCACAATTGGGCGTCCTCCTGGCCACTGATAATGTATGAGATAATGATAATCCAACTTATAACCCATTTATAGTAGTGCATGTATTATATGAACCAGCCTGTATGGACACTCGCACACAGCCCTTGAAAGTCTGTGGCCATTTCATGCGTGACTTTTCATCTGTGATTTTGGAAGCTTGAAAGACCTGAGGTATCTGTTTCATACATAACGGATCCCAGTGACTTTCAGACCTCTAAGTACTGAAAAATTCTGCTAAATGCTCCTTTGAATATGAGGGAATATTTACCAACATCACTGTGCCCTGGACTACTATAACCTGAGGTTATTGCTACGGCTGATTTTACAGAAGGTAAAAGAGTCCAGGATTTTTATTGATGGGAGTATGCAGTTGGTAAAAACCCTTAGGCCTTAGAAGCTCTGGCAAAAATTAATTTGCTTCACCTCACAATGTTAAACTAATTCCACCAAAATAGGGCTTTTGAAACCCTTACAATTAGACTGTGGCTTATGCCAAAGCTTTGATCCAGGGGCTTTGAGAGAGACCAAGAGATTGGAGGCAGCAAAAGGACTGCCAGTTTGGGTGGGCATGACAAATTCTCAGGTGGGACAAACTTTGAAATTGTGGCACCAACTCACTTCATAGTAAGCAGAATTGGGGCCCAGTCAAAACTGCAGTCTAAGCTCATGATGCAATAAATGAACTTTCTTCTATCCTTTTCTGAAGCTCTATAAAACACATTTAGTACTACATCCATGTGCATATGTATGTAGGGTGGGAAAGGAACCTGCATTGATTATCCAGCTGTCAAACAAGCAGCATCTCTGTGATTGCATTGCACTTAAACCTGTCTATATAGCTGCATAATAATTGGTAGCCTTGGTTCACCTGTAGCCATTTAGTCCAGTTTTTCCTCTAACCTGGTTCTGGCTCCCCCTCCTCTGCAGGTTTAAGAGGATTCTCTGCCTTAACACATCCCTTGCAACTCTGAAAGGGTATGTTACTGAGCTCATTCATTGAATCAAAGGAGCTGGGAGCAAAAAAAGGTCAGCTGGTCTCCAGGACCAGGTTTGAGAATGCTTTAGACAAGAAAAGGACCATTCCATAGATCTGGAATCATTTTCCCTGCTTTCAGATTGATGAGGAATATTGAGCTGAATTGGCTATTGGCCATTTGAAGCCACGCAGCTGTGTCTCTTTAAGGGTTTGCTGTGGGAAATATTTTATTTATGATATCACTCAGACAGCCCGCAGACAGAGCTGTACGTCTGTGAGCTGAGTGTGTCCAGGTGCAGAAGGGGTGTCAAGTGGGTGGGCAGCTGCATGTTCGTACCGATTCTTGCACATTAATCCTTAAATGTATTCACTCTAGAAACACAAGACATTACCAGTATACTTTTACTGGTGATGTTTGGGATTGCCATCAATCGCATTTGATCTGTTTATGAATGATGAGTTCATGCAGTATTGCTCAACTTCTATAACCCAGAAACTTAAAATTCATTCATCTGAAGTTTTCTTTTGATCAGTGCAGTTTAAACTAATCCAAGAGATCTTGGATATATTACTCTAAAGAGCGCATGTTTCTCAAACTCGGTCCTGGCGCCCTCTGTTCTTAACATTGTAGATGGTTCCCTGCTTTTACACAGGCCCTGCAACTATAAAAGGGCTTGTTATTGAGCTCTGTAGTTGAATCAGGTGTGTCGGGAGCAGAGAAAGCACTAAAACATATAAGGTGGAGGAGACGCCCTGCCCTGCATGTTGTAGGTGAAGACCCACTGTGGAATTTGTCCTCCACATTTAACCCATCCACACACACACACACACACACACACACACACACACACACACACACACACACACACACACACACACACACACACACACAGAGCAGTGGGCAGCCCTATCCATGGCAACCAGGGTTTGGGCTGCTCAAACCAGCAACCTTCCAGTGAGAAGGCTGGTTCCCTAACCACCAGACCACGGCTGACCCCCAAGTGCACCGAGCATTTAGGGATGGGATACAGAATTATGACTGGACTCAAATCTACTGATATTTACTGGAAATAGACACACAAACCTTTTATGGGAAGAACGAATGTGATCAAGCAATTAGGGTCATTTCATCTGACAGCAAGGACAGTGAGTTTGATGTGATAGTGTGGAAGAGTGGAGCCCAGAATCAGGTATGACAAACAGGTAAGGAAGTCAGGGCAGTTACCAGGCAGCCAGTCAAGTCAGATATGAGACGTGTGAGTGACAGTGTGTATGTGTGTGTACATGCATGTCTTTGTGATGATGTATGAGTACTGCCTTTAAAGGAGATGGCATCTTCACCGATCTTGTGCGCGTGGTTGTGTATCAGTGTGCAGAAAGAATTAAAGGAAAGCATTTATTATTGGAAAAATGCATGCACTCTCTTTCTGATGGCAGACATCACATATACTTGTATCAGCCTGTGATAAAACTTCTTCTTTACACATCTTGTGGTCTGTTTTGGGCTGAACTTGCATGGACGGCCTGATCTGACCACGCTGACAGTTGTTTTACATGTTCTCCACACCGACTGATTTCTAAATATTTCGAGATCTTTTGAAGTCCCTTTCCAGACTCAACCTCACCTACAACCTTCTATCTGAAGGCCTCGGAGAGCTCTTCAAATCTGGCCATGGTGATACCACTCACTTCAACAATCAGGAGAAATCCAAGGTAGTCAAAATAGCATTAGATTGGCAGCAAAACAGCTTCAGAACATGATACCTCTGCCACCGTGCTTAATAGCTGGAACTGTATTTTTGGAGTTGAAAGCCTCATCTGTAGTTCTTGAAACCTTTATAATTAGACTGTAAATCTTTGTCACACCTGACCTTCTTCCAGAAGACATTTTTCCTCCATGTGGTGAGAGGCAGACTTTAGTCTGAATAGCAGAGCAGTTCTATTGGCTGTACCAAGAGCCCTTCGAGCTTCAAGTACAGCACGGCTTGACCCACCGTCCCTCAAGATGCAAGGAAAACATGCATCCAGACTCTCTTCTGTTCTGGCACCAAAATGGTGGAATGAACTTCCCCTGGGGGCCCGAACAGCTGAATCCCTGACTGTGTTCAAACGCAGACTGAAGACTCATCTGTTTCAGGAGTATCTCTAGATTCTACCCTCGTCTACTATCTAAGGATATTCTGAGTGAACAGCAAAGCACTTTTGTAAGTCGCTCTGGATCAGAGTGTCTGCTAAATGCCATCAATGTAAAATGTAAATGTAAATAGAGTAAAAGTGACACTGGTGTTCCAGCCGCATCCCATTCAGCCACAGCAGTTCATTCATAGTGCACTGGCCAGGAAAGGCGTATTCATCATCTAAAACGGTCCAATCAAAGTCTTTAAATCTTCAAATCCAGTCCTGCCAGCCTGCAAGGTTGGTTCAAAATCCCAGTTATCCTTTAATAAGCTAAAAGTGATTTGAAAGCCTAATACCTCTAATGAAAGAACTCAACACAGCATTCTATGAATAATTATCACCTAGTGGGAAAACAAAGACATTGTTAGATCAGTGCCTGGACTGCTCCTTCAAAATTGTAGTTAATAATAGAAAGTGATTTGATTAATTATTTCACCTCATAAAAATGCAAAGCCTGACAATGCCTTCTTTAGTGTCATTTCGGCCCTTGCACGTAAGTGATAGAGAGATCCACTCCCCACTTCCGTGCAGTGAATTAGACACGGATAATAATTCATTTCTGGCCATTATAACATGGATTGGAATGGCATTATTCCAAAAGTGTACCTAAACATCACCTGTTACCTGCAAATGATGGAATTAATCTTTCATGAGCATGCTTTGGGTTGTTCCACTGGGAGCATCACTGACATTCATGTTAGCTCTGCTTGGATCTGCAGAGGCAGAGTTCATGTGTATGTCATATATATTCACACAGTATGTCAACATTAATATAGATTTGGTTGCCGACTCGATGGCATTCAAGTTCTGGTGGATTATCACAGCTGTTCTTAATCTGCACGAGCTTGTCAACCCTCCACAGATAATTGCCAGCGATAGTATGTGTTATGAAATTGAACATGACTTATTTATCACATGCCTCTCATTAAACATGTCATCAAATTCTAAAGAAAGTACAGATTCTAGTACATGTTTCATTATCAAGAGAATTTGATGGAAAGTTATTGATAGTTTCTACGTTTCAACTGTCGAAATGATGGCTTGCTTCATATTCCATCCACTTGCACAATCTTGTCATTCTTTTGGCAGCAAAACAGGCTCAGAACATGGCACTCCTCCCACCACGCTGAATAGTTGGTTCTGCATTCTTGGGTTCGCAAGATTCACCGGTATTTCACCTGGCCATAACACCTTCTTCTCCTTGTTTACAGAAGCAAACATTCATTCATTCATCCATTTTCTGAACCGCTTATTCCTGAATAGGGTCACGGGTGAGCCGGTGCCCAGCCGGCAACTCTGAGCGCAAGGGCGGGAAACAACCCTAGACAGGGTAATCTATCGTAGGGTGCACACACACACACACACACACACACTTTAGAGTCACCAATTCACCTATCATGCATGTCTTTGGACTGTGGGGGAAACCGGAGTACCCGGAGGAAACCCACGCGAACACGGGGAGAACATGCAAACTCCACACAGAAACTTCCCAGGTCGCCCCACCCAGGGATCGAACCCACGTCCTACAGAAGCAAACATTAGTCACATAATATCTGTTTTTTGCAGAACAGATAATTTTCTTTTGTATAGCAGCTTCTTAGTCTATGGCGATAAACAATGACATTGGTGTTCTAACAGCATCCAGTTCATGACAGCCCTGTGTCTTGGTGGTCCTTCAGTTGTTCCTGACCATCCAAACCATTGCTGTATTGCTGGCTCCGCTAATTCTCATCTTCCTCTTGACAATACCCCATAGATTGTCCACATAAATCCATACATTCTGTTAGCTAGTTATTCAGAAAAATAAAATAATAATTCACAGCATTACAACTGGAAACACTGTGAACGAGATGTGATTGAGGTCATACGGAGACTCGTGTCTGGAGCAAAAGAGGCTTAAACTGTTATAAGCCTGATGGGAATGGACTGCCCAGTACACCCCACTTTGTCCTAACGGCTATGTTTAGACTGGGAATAGGTCATGTCTGTAATATATTGCTCTTCTGGCACAGGCTTTATTTCATGGAAGGCAGGGTTAATTGATCTCATGCGCATGACGATGTAGGTGGTAATACAGGAACCCCATTGACTAGCACTGCAATTCAAATGCTGTTAACTGTACAGTAAAGCACTTTTTGGTGATTGCTTTAGAGTAGAACGACCCCTTGCAGGATGACAAGTGTGAATAATCATTCTGCCTGAACACTGTAATTCATGCTTTTAAGGCAGGTATTACAGTCCTTGAATTACGGCCTGGAACAGTAGAATAGTCTGACTGTGCAGTACTTTTTGGTCTGTTTCTCAGGTTGCAAGCCCCAAATTGCATGCTTTGTTGCCTTGAAGGTGGGGCTTAGAGAGCAGCAAGCAGTATAGAAAGCAGCCAGTCAGAGTCTTCTTCGCTTCCTACGTTGCCATGGAGACCAATGAGATGGTTAATATTTGAAAAGTTGCCATCTGCCACTATGTAATTAAGAGAGAATCGGGTCTATTTCATCATTAACTGAGGTGAAGGTATGGACACAGCAGAACTGATTTAACCACTTGGATACACGCACACACACACACACACACACACACACACACACACACACACACACACATATCATAACATTAGCCTGAACATTGATATCATTACTTAATTTATTACATTATTGACATAATTGACATAACTCCACTTAAGCTGTATCAGTCACATTTTTCCATAAAATAACCTGACCATGATGACCAGCATTCATTCTTCCAGAACCCCAAAGGAGTATGGGGCTAAAGTGCTGCTGGTTTTGCTTTTTTTCTCTTTAGAAAACATTAAAAGAAAAAACTAAACTATTTCTATTAGTATAATGTTTTGTTAACTTCACACTTGCCTTAAACTAAAATATTTCAGACAGTCAGCCTCTAAAATATTCAGCTAAGATGTCTGAATTACTTAGATAAAATCGAAGTTTGAGAAAAGAACAAAACATAAAGTGAACATCAGATGATGTTCAGTAAGGTGCAGGGATCCCACTGTCCTCAAAACTGACAAAATCCCAAATAAGAAAACATAGTGAATTTCAGAATATTAGTAAAAAACTGTATATGTGAGTTTTATGGAGAATTTGTTCCTTTAGGACACTTTGTGAATGAGGTTCATTGATATAATAATGCTGTTAGTTTCTAGATGAGGAAAATAAGGCTTGTCTGACATCACTTCACAGTTTTTTTATTAAAATATGCATGACAGTGAACTCTAAGCAAGATTGCATCACACTCTTAGCAGTGTGATGATTTTCTTATTCCAATTTTTTTTTTCAGAAAATGATGTGTGTCCTGGATTTGGGTCGAATATCAACAGACGGCAAAAAATAATAAGTTCTCAAATAAGTTCAGTCCACAATGGAAAGAAACGAAAGAAAGCTTCACACATACAAGAGTAAGAAATCACTGTATCATTGAAAGTAATTATTTACATGCATTACACACTGCACAGGTCTTATAAGTGCTGAATGCAAAAACAGAACCGAACTTCGAACAGTTCAGTCTCTCTGTGTTAGCATGCTTAGTATGGCTTTGCCAGGCTGCAGGGATCTATAATGCATACTCAACAGAAAACAAGTTTTGGAGAGGTGGAGTATGGAAATGATTTCTGCTTAGAATCGGGAGCTTGTCCTGAGGAAACGCAGCCAAGAGATGTAGCTCAGGATTTGGCAATGTCTTGGGGTCCAAGTACTGAAAATAAATGTACCTCATGATTGCAAGCAAACAGAGCTCAACTTGATATTTGATTGGAGTTGGCTAAAGAAAAGGTAATTACACTTTTTTTTTTAAATGTCGGCAGAATTTAATAGTTGAGATGGAATCCAAGGCGGTGGGTGTTGATTTAATGTGAAATGGTGCAAAACAGTGTTTAAAGTAATGTCAGCAGTGGTTGTACTGTAGAGTGCTGGGTTATTTATTACAGGATTTGATATCTGGGTCCACTAAAGCTATGTCCACCCGTATCCAGATATTTTTAAAAGCAGATTTTCACACAAGAAAGGAAAATCAAAACACCACAAATGACAAAAACACAGATTAAACCCCACATTACATATTACTCTGTATGCAGTGTACTATTGAAGTCATGAAATTATGAATTATAAATCTAAACAGTGCATTATCTGTTGCCTGGTCAAGAGAGGTCACACATTCTAATATTTAGCTTTGTTTACAACATGCATTCACTGTTCCGTAATTTCTACAACCTTCTGCAACATTTATTTCTGGGCAGAGTTGCATTTTTTTCCCCCAAGATCTTGTATTGATGATGGTAGATCTGGACCACTGCGCAAAGTCTTCTCCAGCACATCCCAAAGAATCTCAATGGGGTTCAGGTCTGGACTCTGCGGTGGTCAATCCATGTGTGAAAATGATGTCTCATGCTCCCTGAACCTCTCTTTCACAGTTTGAGCCCAATGAATCCTGGCAATGATGGAATAACCTGATCGTTCAGACCTCATTCTTTGGGCACATAACGTTACTGAACCTAGACCTGACCGACTGCAGCAACCCTAGATCATTGCACTGGCCCCACGGGCTTGTACGGTAGACACTAGGCATGATGGGGGCATCACTTCAGCCGACTCTCTTCTTACCTTCATGCATCCATCACTCTGGAACAGGGTAAATCTGGACTCATCAGACCACATGACCTCCTTCCATTGCTCCATTTTTATGCTCCCTAGCAAATTGAAGCTGTTTGTGCAGGCTGGCCTCACTGATAAGTAGTTTTCTTAAGCCTACACAGCTGTTTAGTACCAATCCCTTGAGGTCCCTAAGTACTGTGTGTGAGTGGAAATGCTCTTATTTTCACTATTAAACGATCCCTGAGTTCTACTGTTGTTTCTCTTTGATTTGATATCACCAAATGTTTGTCATCATAAAGCTGATCGTGATCATTTCCATTTTTTTCTGACCACATTCCTTCCTCAGAGATGATGTCTCCCCCTCTCCTTCCATTTTAATTGATGCATTGGGCAGAACCTGATTTTAGTAGTTTCAGCCTCTCTTTGGATGCATTCTCTACATGATCATTTGACTGTCCTGAGATTCCACGACCAACGTGATTGTTAAAGAGATGAGAAGCTACTCACTACATCAATTAGGGTTAAATAACTTGTTGCCAGAGTGGCATGGTGGCACAGTGGATAGCCCTGTTGCCTCACAGCAAGATAGACCTGGGTTTGATCCCTGTGTTTGTGTGGGTTTCCTCCAGTTTCCCCTACAGTCCAAAAACATGCATGATAGGTGTGGATGCATGTGTGCGCCCTATGATGGACTAGCGCCCTGTCTAGGGTTGTTTCCCGCCCTTGTGCTCAGAGTTGCTGACTGGGCACCAGCTCACTTGTGACCCTATTCAGGAATAAGCGGTTCAGAAAATGGATGGATAGATGGAACTTGTTGCCAGATGAAACACAATCACCCATGCAGTAAGTATCCAATGGGAGGCTCTTACCTGTTTGCTTAGTTAAATCCAGGTTATGACCTTATTTGACCAGGCAGCATATATTTGTAGTAGAACTGTATTCATTTATTCATATGAGTAAATCTGAAACCATCTGTGTGCAGACAGTGTAGTTTTATGCATTATGTAGTTCCCTACATAGGGAGTGAGGAGCTATTTGAGATTCATCCCGAACCATGCATGCATTGCGATAGTGCACCATAATTCCCATCTACTCAACAACACTGAAAACACAGTTTCAAAAATGTCCAGATTGAAGAGTGTTTTCTAAAAGCTTCATTTTCAGTGACCTGATGAGAGGCCAGAACACATGCCAAAACCTTGTACACGTGTGGACAGAGGTAAGTTGCCACTCTTGGGCCTTTGAGCAAGGCCATTACCCCTCTCTATTCAAGGGGTGTCATACGAGGGCCCACCCAGTGCTCTTACCTTGGCTTTCAAAGACGGGATATGGAACGAGAAGAATCGTGCTTGTACTGTGAAATTTGGATGTTGTTATATTGTGATGAAGCTCAACAGAGTTACTGTGATATGTTGGCTGTTATGGTTTTGCTAGTTGGTTGTTAATGTGTTGCTATGGTGTGTGGTTGATTCAAAAGCTTATCTAATATGCTTGGTTAAGAGAGCTGTGCACACAAGCTATTGGTTAAAATCTGGGGGCCAGAACCTTTGTCCGAAAGCTGTGTCCACAAGCTTTTGGCTAAAACAAGGGTAGGCAACCCTGCTCCAACAGACCCACTAAACCTGGCAATTAAAAGGTGAGTTGCATCAGGGGTGCTTGAGCAGGAGGAGCACAAATCTGTGCAGGTGTTTGGCACTCCTGGATCAGCGTCCTGGATCTCTAAAGCTGTTTCCACAAACATCTGGCTAAATTGTGGTTCTTGCTCCTCATTTCCTCTTGTTGGGGAAAATAATTCATGCTTGCAGCTGCTCAGCTATACTGTATACATTTCTGGACAAACTGCGAGACACAGAACTGGCAGTGAAAGTAGAAGAAGCATGTGGACTGAGGCTGTACGGTAATATTACAGAACTTTACACAAATATGACTTGCAGATTATGGTTATGCAGCATTTCACAGCTTTCTCAAGCACTGTCCTGCTTGCTTCACCAGAGTTACATAGTGCAGCGTCTGACGTGCCCAGCAGAAAAAATAGAGCTGCTGTTTATTGACCTGATTATTTCAGGTCAGTGGAGCATCAACGTGATTTGTAAACTGTTTCAGGTACAATCCTATATAATGTCCACATGTCTGTGGAAAAATCAGTGCAGTTACCCTTTAAATAACATGCAAAGCATTGCCCCTTTTTGGGCCATGCCTTTAACGCGACAGTTCATTTGATCATTTGTGACTTTAGCATGTTTGGTTGAAGTATACCTTTGCTGGCACCAACTTACTGTGCTCTGCTTGTTTGTAGTGCACTGGCTGTAATCAGCTGTGTGTGTGAGTGTGTGTGTGTGTTCACAGAGGAGGCTTGGTCACCTTGGCCCTGCGATAGCCGCTCTGAGGCTGAGGGGGCTGCAGCAGAGGCTTCATTAGCATGCTGATTACACACCCAGGGGCAGTTAAGCGGCCACTGAGCCGTAATGAAGCGTGGGTTGTGATGAAGGCGCAGTGCCGCCCAGTCTGGTGCCTGGTGACCTAACCCCCCTCCCCAATCCACCCCTCCACCACAAAAGCCCCCTGTGATCCTAATCAGAGCAAGGGACACCAGTCACCCATTTCCCCCCATCATCCCTGTAATTACTGCTCCCTCACTGTTACTGTGCACAAATCACACACACACACACACACACACACACACACACACACACACACACACACACACACACACACACACACACACACACACACAATATCAGTCTGAGCTTATACAGCTCAGGTGCTTTTACTGTATGTGAATTCCAACAAGATGTCGGGGGAAGTAAACTATAACAAATCAGCAAAAATAGTCGAGAAGGTCGAGAAGGTCTCGAAATGACAATATACTTATAAAACCAAGATGATCAACACTCCTCAAAATGAGGGACACATCACAATGAGCGTACATGACAAGATATGTTTATTTCTGCAGTTGGTATCAGGATTGTATTTGCACCACTCTTTTGTCAGCTGGAAAACAGAAGAAGCATAAATTAAAATTGACAGAGAAACAGAGAAGAGGTGGAAAAAGTTCACCCAGCGAAGTTCTAAATGACTATAATTACACGCCTCATGTCTGAAGGCTGCTTAGCAGGGGGCTGGCATTAAAAGAGTGCGGGAGCTTTTGTTTTACTGCCAGTAATGCCAAGTGTAATCACCAATCACTCAATCAGACCCTGACCAGGAACACTGGCCATCAGACTGCTGGAAGGCCCTCAGGACTCAATTTATGAAATTCCAAACAGGAAAAATGACCAGGGATCTTTTCTCCACAGGCAGAGAATTTCTCAAGTACCTGCAGAACTAAGAAGCATAAATGAAATGCCCCCCACTTGGCATGTCCTGTACCCACTCTCCTGTCTGTATGGCTCATCAATTTCTATTTGTTAAACTGCACATAGAAATTTGCTGTGAAATCTGAACTACAACCCAATGGGCACTGATTCTCAGAAAGTTTCTAGGGTGTTGCAAAGTGGTTGATATGGTTTCCAAGCAATTTCTAGGTGGTTGGCACGGAATTGGTGGCATGGTATCTCTTATGGTTGCTATGCTAATGTTGCAAAGTACTTGCTTTAGTATCAGATGGTTTATGGGTTTTTGCTGAATGGTTTACACGGTATCTCGGGTGGTTGCTGTGGTTTTTGCATGCAAGTGGTTGTTGCAAAGTTTTTGCCAGGATGTCCCAAGTTGTTTCCAGGATCTTGTTTAACAGGTTTATAGGGTTATTCTACATGGTTGGCATTGTGGTGGTTGCTGTGGTTTTTTCATGCATGTGTCTGCCAGGAAATTCTTTGGTACTATGGTATCCCAAGTTGTTTCTAGGGTATTACTATGCCATTGCCCTCATGGTATCATGGTTTCCTGGGTGTTGCTAATTGGTTTGATATATGATATTTCTTGTGGTTGATGTGGTTTTCAAACTGGTTGCAGTTGCTTTTTCCTATTATATCTAAGGTGGTTTCTAGGGTATTTTAAGCAGTTGTAACCATGTAATCCTATGTGTTTGTTAAATGATTGGTATGATATCTCTTTTAGTTTTAGGAGTGGTTGCTGCAAAGGTTTTACTACGGTGTGTCTGGTAGTTACTAATGAGTTGCTAAGTGGCTGAAAAAATTGCAAATAGAATAACATTAGTGTATTGCACCACTAATATTAATATTAATATTAATATTAATATTGCACCACAACCAATAGCAATAATCATGAATCAAGAAAATAACAACCCTGATGTCATGGTAATAATTAGGTATTTCAAAGTTAATTATTAATATGTTACATTTTGACTATTAACAATAATTAAAGATTAATCAGCATCAATGCAATAAATAATTCATTCAACTGGGCAGTGCTGGGAGAACTGTGGATAAACCCATAAGCAGAAAAGTGGAGCTGTTAATAAAGTAACAGGGCCAGGAGAGGGTCAATACTGCTGCACAGCTGCACCACTACTTTTGTAGTCTATACTCATAATAAAGATTGAAATAATACAGAACATTAATAACAAACACTGATTCGGCTACTCTCTTAACAGTGTCATCCCACACGTTACTCATTAATTGCAATCTAAACACTATAACAACAACTCTGTAGGACCATTTTCAGCCGCCAGTATGTTGCAGAAGCAGTAATACAGTTTGGGCTCAGCTCCACACAGCCGTGCCAGGGGAGCACAGATTGGCTTTGGGGAGAAAAGCCTCGGGGCAACTCGGGGCAAACCATGTTACTGCACCTGTTCCTCAATACAAGGTAATGGGCATCTGTGTACAGAAACACAATCTCTGTCTGACATCTTTTTTTTCTTCTTCTTCTTTTTTTTTTTTTAACTGGATGTTTACTGTAGTAAGCTGGTATTATGCCCTTAAATGTCTTTTCCAAGCTGGCTGTGAGCACACTAGCAACACTGTGCTGATAAAGATGTTATATAGGATCTTCTAAATGTCTGGGGTTTCCAAAATCAGTTTTGGTAGACTTAAAATGTGAGGCTAATGGAGATTCATTAACCCCTGGCATTGTTGGACACTGTCAGGTCACTGGTGAGTGCTGTGGTGTGTCCTGCACTGTTGGGTCTAAGTGGTTGGTGAGCCTTATAATAGTGTATGACTTTACACAAAAAAGGTAATGTTTTTAGGTGACCTAATGTCAGTGGGCTTAAACTCTGTAAAGGTTAAAGGTGAAAGAAGACCCACTGTCCTCCATATTTAACCCATCCACACACACTGATACACACATATATACACTATTGTGTTCACACACTAGAGGCCAGTGAGTACACATGCCCAGACTGGTGGGCAGCCCTATGCACAGCACTCAGCAAGCAGCTGGGGGGTTAAGTGTCTTGATTAAGGGCACTTCAGTCATGTCCTACCAGTTCAGGGATTCAGCAACCTTCCAGTTTCAAGGCTGGCTCCCTAACCACCAGGCCACGGCTGCCCCATACACACCAACATGCCTACTTTGCAGCTGTGGTGGGTGTACCAGAGCTACAATAACAATGTGGGATGAGGCCTGAAGCCAGCATGTTACTGCACTACTGGTTTTGGGTGAGAGCTGTAGCCAACATGACAGAGATGTGGTGGCAGTGTTGGAGGAGGCCAGTAGCCAACTTTCTAACATTGCATAGCAATGTTTTGTTGGTGGCAACAATATATTCTAGCTAATGTTAGGGCGGAACTAAAAGGCTGCTGGTGTTGCAACATTAATAAACATTTACTAATAAGTAAGAAATAATCATAAATAGCCTAAAAGCCTGTATTGCAAACTCATCTGTTTTCATTTTATTATTTTAGTTCAAATATTATAACTAAAAATGCAAATAAAACAATATTTTTACATTTATATAATGCATTACATTAATAATAATAATAATAATAATAATAATAATAATAATAATAATAATAATAATAATAATAATAATAATAATAAAACAGATAAAGTCGTAAACTGATTTGTGATTAATCACATTGGGATTTGGATTGGTCGATTGGCTGTGGTAGGAAGTAGTGATTGATGTAGATACTGGAACATGCAGACCAATAGAGACAGAGAGAATGCAAGACTTAAAGAGATAAACAGATGTGTTTACAGTTCTAAAAATCTGCTGAATCTGTAGCAACTGTAGAACCAAACACTAATGCAATATCCTGGATTTTACACAATTTAGAAATACTTGCTGGAGGCATTTTTACATCTCAAAAAGAGGACATGTCCAGAAAAAAGAGGACATATGATCAGTCTATCTAACAAACAATGCTGGAAGAGTTAGCATAAGTACTAGGATGTGGTTCCTCCAATGCAGGAAACTGCATCTTTGCAGAACTACTGGTAACGCAACATCACTAGACAGCAGAACGGGGCAATACTAGGCCAGTTATGCTCTCTTGGACGTCCAGCCACGGGCCACAGACCTGGGATCTCTAGGTCATAAGGTCAGTTTGGGACCCCAATAAAGCACTTTTGGATAAGACATCACACTGCATAAGAAAATTTGAGAAAGTGACAGATAAGTGTGAAACACAAGACAACTGTCAATCCACACGCTGACATTCCCCTAACCAGATGGATCACCGTGAACCAGAACAAGGCAACTTTCACCTGAGTTTCCAACTTTCTCTGCTAGTGTAACTTCTCAAATTGACTGTAATAAGGCTCTGTGGTTTGACACTAATTTACGGGGCACATACTGTAACAGCAGATATTCCAGGCCACAGGTTCCCACTGGTTAATGAGGTAAGAGTTAAGAAGTACATTCTCTTGGTTTGACTGTGGCCTCAGCATGTATTAGCAAAATATCCAGCACGGTGGACTCCCGTGCACATGGCATCTCCAAGGAAACCATCATTTAGTCACTGAAAAGGAGTTTTGTCCAAAATATCATCTGAATTATTGACGGCAAGCCACTGGGGTATAATCATCAACAGCTTGCTGTCGAATTATGTCTTAATGTCATTGCTGACATTTGTAATATATTTTAATACAACATAATGTGTTTTAAAATAGCTTTTCCACTTAGAATCAAACAACTTTGTGTTTGTTGTTGCTTGACTGCAGAGTATATGTTAAAGTGAGGATTCAGCCCACAGTCTACTTTGTAAGTGTATGGCATGCTTTCTTCCATTCCAAATTGTACAGTAATGCTTGAAAATTTAGGATTTTTATATGAATTTTAGCCCATTTGTCCACATAAAAGAGCTTCAACTGTTACGTTGATGGATCTCCTTCCATGAACTGCTTGCAGCAGGTCTTTACATGACAATCCTATTAAGGTCAGGATATTGATACTGACATTCCAAAACATAAATGTAATTCTTCTTTCACCATTCTTTCATAGAAAGCTTTGTGTGCTTAGGGTCATTGTCTTGGTGCATAACCCATGTTTACTTGAGATTCAGATCACAAAAAGATGTCCTGACTTGTTCCTTTAGAATTTACTGGTATAATTCAGAGCTCATTGTACCATCAATGATGGCAAGCTGTCTTGACCCAGAGACTTACAGGCCCCAAACCATTATACCATCATCACTGGGTTTCATGTATGGGATAAGGTTTTTCATTCTGGAGCATTTTCCTTTCCTCAAATATAGTGCTTCTAAAAAAACTAACTGTTTATGTACTTTTAAGGCATTTTTCTCATATTTTAATGAGATGCACATGGTAAACAACTCCTATGTGAGGGTCCCAAGCAATTGAAACACTGGCATTATCATTGGTTTCACAGTTTAGGTCCTGAGTGATTATAAAACCATCCATGAACAGGAGCCAAGAGAAGTCTAAGATGATCCACCAAAACCCAGGGGTGCTGGAGGAAAAGGTGGACCTGCATACTCAGGAACCTGCATCATTTTCCCTGCAGAAAAAAGGCCCTAATGAATGGGTCATTGATCACAGGCCCCCCCCTGGTTGATTAAACACATTGATAGCACATATTGCTTTCTTCAAATGCTTCAAGACCATTCTCTCACCTAAAATGAGGTAGAATCTGTTCAAACCTGGTCTTAACAAGTGTTCACTTCACTTGTCTGCATGAAAAGCCAGATGGAAGCACCCCCAAGATGCATTGTGTTCTGATTACGATCTGATCTCTCAAACCACATGTGAAGGCAGTGAGAGACTGATCTTGTGCATTGTCTGTAATTGGATACAGTCAGGCATTAATACAAGTTATTATTACTGTGGACCTTGGCTTCTCGCTACCTCTTGCACACTCTGCCTCACTCTGTGCCTGAGCATGTGCACATTTTGAGCATTTGCATTACTGGAGTGCCATTACTGGAATGTGAGGACCATCTATTTTACTCCCCTGCTGTAGAACCCCACTGTACCACCTGTAAACAATGGTGGCTTGTCAAAATTAAGTATGTGGTGATGAGTTTTTTCCCCTGGAAAGTATAATCAGTCCTCATCCGGTTACACTGAAGGCGCATTTTATTTTGAATGTGATATATTTATTTATTTATAGCACAAATATCCTCCCAGTTTAGAAGCGCTAACTTCCCCACCCTGTTTGGACCCCTATCATATACGACGCTCCCAACACTAGGAATGTAAAAACAAGCATGTGCCTTTTCCAATATGTGAAGCCAGCAACTGCCTCTTTTTGAACGGCTGCCATTGCATCAGTCCTAGACAGCCAATGTTCTTGGAGGAAAGAGCTCTTATACAGTGGCTCATAGACACCTGTGTTGTCCAGCATTGCACTGGTTGGGACTCCGGCTGCCAATGGCAAGCTGCTCGGGATTCAAACCTGCAATCCTTTGATCATAGTGCTAGTGCCAGATGATGCCTTTTTGTGACAACTGTAAACAGAACCGAATCAAAGTATATCCAGATACTATTCACTACGCACGATAAGGCGAAGTGTAAACAGACTCCGACATTCAGGTAAAAATTAAATAATAAAAAAAATAAATGTGCGTCCAGGTATCTATTTTGCAACATCTAAGTTTTGCATTTTAGCCCAATAGATGGGCTAAACAGCAGAGAACGTCTGGAAACAGCTCTCTGTGAGTGTTTGCTAAATGTCTTATAAGAAAATGTAAATGTGAACAACCGTCATGCATTTTAAGCACAGATTACAGTTGAAAATCCACCAAACGTTTTTTCTTCATCTTTCAGACACCTGTAATTATAGACAGAATTATGAATGAACAGGTTACACTTATATAGCCCTTCTCGAAATACGCAAATGTGCTTTACAATCAGCACTCCTCACAACCACACTCACGGCGCACTCTCTACTGGAAATGACCATCCGCTTGCAGCACGGCACTGAGCACTGGGAATGCGGGGTTTACTCATGACAGAATGCCAATCCATATCTGGGCATACAGACATACATTCACAAACACACATAGCCAATTCATCCAGTTCACCTCCGTGTTTCTGGAATGTGGGAGAAAACCCACACAGACAACATGGCCTTGAACTCAAGTCTCCAGGGCTGGGAAGCGAACGTGCTAACCAGCAAGCCACCAATGCTGCCCAATTAATTATAATGCACAATTTCATTTCCCTTACAAAGTAGCTCCAGTGCAAAACAAAATAAGCTAATTTCAGACAGAAAAGTGTCTTGAGTGATTGAGTTTGTTTGGGGTAGCGAGAAAAATTTGTGCGCTTGACTTTTGGCCTGAACCACAGCTTTTACACAAAATGAATCAAGGCAAAAAGCTGCTATTTGAATTCTTTCTAATGATGCACTGAAAATAAGGCTTGTCTAGCGATATCAAAGAGAACACCTACTGTGAGAGATGCACGAATTTTTATTTTACATTAATTACTGGAGTGAGAGCCGGTTCCCATTTCCCCCCATTGTTTCATTTGCAGAAACAGCTGGGAGTCTATGGAGACCGAAAGCTCCCCCTCATAAGAAGCATGTTGTTTTTGACATTGGGTTGTGCTGTTATTGAGTTGTGGTTTGGGGGATGCATGATTTTAGGGAGTGCTTTTTCCTTTCTGTCCACGGGAGGTCCAAACCCGTACACTTATGGTCCTCAAGTGTAAGATCGTCATTAAAAACAGCACTATATTTTAGCTTTGACAAAATTCATATGTTTGCTCAGTAATGAGTTTACAGTTTTTAGAGCGATGAATACAGTTCGTTAAACATTAAACCAGCACTGCCAATAGAATGAGAGCATCTAATGTCACCATGCCCAAAGCCAGCTGTTGGCTACAGGATTAAAAAATATTGGGTTATGGAGCAGTGGAGCAGTAATTCATAAAAGCTTCTCAGAGTGTTGCTAACCTTTTCTGAATTCACTGTGGTGAAGTTTCGGTCCAGGGACGTCGCCTGGTCTGGTTGAGCCCTGAGTGTTATAACAAGCCATAACCAACCAACCCCCAGTGGCTTGTGATCTGAAAGTGAAACTGACTGCCGAATGAATATGACACTGCCCCAGAGGTACCCCCTGGACTTTTGGTCCAAACCAGATTTACAGGTGTACTGATTCACACTGCCAGATTGGTTTTTGGATGGTTCAGAGTTTCGGACCAACTCCAATAAGTTGAGGCTGTTGTTAGTGTTGGCTATCCTCACAAATCAAATAAAAGAAAATGAAAAAAAAGAGCATTGTGCTGAAATCTAACTCTCCTTCACATGCGCATGCATCACAGAACAGTATGACCTCGCAGTTCCTTTATCTACTGTAGGTGTAGATTAATCCTTATTTATAAACAGAAACGAAAGGACATCGAGGGTAATCCATCATGCTCATTCCGCTGTGCGATGTGCGCACATGGAGTCGGATTCTCACAAGGAGAAAGAATTTGGCACAACACCTCAAAAGGCAGCCTGCGCATCGACAAAACGCTGACACGCACACCCCTCTACTAAACCAATCAGTGTCAACTATAAGGAGACACAGTCCACCTGAGTGATGATGACAGAATACAGTAAAGTTCTTTAGTGCAGTGCTAAACTGCAGTGTGAAAGTAGAATCAAACCAAATTAATTCACTGTAGTAAAAATGTTTTTATTACACTTTTTATGGGTAAATGTAAAAATGTACGAAGGGGAATTTGTCCTACACATTTAACTCATCCATGCAGTGATACATACATACATATTAGTGAATTCACACACTGGGGGGCAGTGGGGGGCCCTATCCACAGCACCCAAAAAGCAGTTGCTCAAAGGCACTTCAGTCGTCTCCTGCCAGTTCAGGGAATCGAACCGGCAACAAAAGATGTTTCCATAATATTACACTGTAAATGAAATGGGTCTTGATTTACATTTTAGGGCACTTTTAAGATTTTTTCTCTGACTGTCTCGTAAAAAAAATGAAATTCACTACATGAGCTACTTTCATACTGCATTGTTAGTTTAATTACTAAGCAACAGACAGTGGAATAACATGGAGCCAATGACATTTACTCGTTTACCTCAGGGATAGTTATGAATGAATTAAAATAAAAATAGGAATAAAATGGTTGATGATCTTCAAGAAACCTGGACAGAAATTTTAATAACCAAAGATTTCTAGGTGGGATTTACGTTGCTTAGTGATACAACCATCACTTGCTTATACAAACAACTGTTTTTGGCTACTTTTTGTTCCATTGTCTGTTGCTTAGTAACAAAGAGTCTTGCAATTTTGGTTCCCGTTCAGCCAGTGCAGCTGAGCTGTAAAAATCACTGGAGGCTGGATTTCTATCAAAATTGCACTCGAATTCCAGAGTGAGAAATAGCCGACATCCTTAACGGTGCATAAATAGGGAGCCGTTTCGGTCATAGCTATTGGTTTATTTTTATAAGGTGTTGCTATGGGAACAGTTGTCCCAAAACAAATAAAACACCATAATTAGCTGTTGTATGTTTGGTAAAATAAATGGCCCAGTGCGGGGAACACAACCTCTTTTCATTAATCATATATATTCGGACACATAGTTTATGTATGTCATGTTTTTCGTAAACTGTTCATGAACAAAGTTAACTTTTTCATTTGTAGTAGTGTTGTGTCGGTTGCTTGTGTAATAACGTCATTAATCTTTCCCAAATAATTTTGCAAAATTGCTTAGCAACGCTGCGCTGTGTCTCGTTCTCCCCTACAGTGTTGTTGATGATTCTCTCGTCATTGCGATACGTATTGTTTGCCTTTATTTTGTGTAGTAATAAATACCAATAAGCCAAAAATAAACAAACGGCTCAGATTACTGATTCTTCATTACGTGAGGAAGCATGCGCTCATCGCTCATTCTCGCCATGCCGACCTGCAAATAAAATGTTTCCCTCGCAGTAAAAGCGATGTTTACGCACATGAAAGCAGAAAGTGGAGAAAAAGGCAGTAATGAATGCGTTTCTCTCTGCGTGGCTTCTCCCTCCATCCTGCATTAGTGCGCCTGCAGTCCCCCATGAGATACGCTACCTGAGACAAATTCATTATTACTATCACGCTGCATGTCCTTTCTCTTGTACTTTGGCTGATCCTTGGCCTGTATTTGCATTGCTAATTCCGCTCTTGTCTCTCTCCAGGCTCCGGCATGATAAATCAGCTCCAGCAGATGGGCCGCGGACGATTCCTCGCTTTCTGTAGCCTTCCGCTCATCCAGGTCTTCTGGTTTAACTTTCCCATGGTGACCCCGAGCCACTTTTAGTATCAGAGACTTATCATTGGTCTAATAAGTACGTTCAGTATCTTTATACATATGTATATCTACAGTTGTGCTGCACAAACTGAGAAGAGAAAGTCAGAAAAATCCAGCGCTCATTATTCATTTATATTAAAATTAATTACAGAGATAGAGAGAGAGAGAGAGAGAGAGAGAGAGAGAGAGAGAGAGAGAGGCAGCTAGTCTTTAGAGACTATATGTTTACCCTTATAAAAACACATGGTTATGAATTCAGTAGAGAAGGACAAGAAAGGCTTAGAAAGGAGACTCTTTGAGGTTGTGTGTGTGTGTGTGTGTGTGTGTGTGTGTGTGTGTGTGTGTGTGTGTGTGTGTAACAAACAGTGTTCAAAAATAAATATGTTCTAATATTGTAATATAAACACACAAAATAATTCTCCATAACATAGCCTTGGAGTTTGTTGGGACGTCCCTTTCCTTTTTCTCCCCCATGAATCTCCTCCCCTTGCCCCACCCCTTCCCTTTTTATATTCTAATATGAAGATCATCAGGTGCAGACCACCAATCAGTGACATTTATATCACCAGATGCAGAGAGAGAGAGAGAGCCACCTGCATCCTCCGTGACCCCACACAGCATGAGCATGGACTTTCTACCCGTTTGCCTTCTGGAAGGAGGCTGCACTGCATCCAGGCATAAACATCTAGACTGA